>BJBW01005479.1:0-75578 GCA_004320125.1 Scolopax mira
GGCATTAGCGAAGGAAGTGTGGGGCAATTATGGACTCTTGGGGAACAGTCAGCCATGTTTGGAAAACATTTACAACCTTCGTAACTACACTATCTTTTTAAACCTCCAAGCTCCTTTAGCAGTTCATGGCCTTGAAATTAGAAATGGGTTTCCATCACATCTGTTCAACCTTGGGTATGTTTGAACTTTTATTCAGATCCAGAGCCTAACAAACATTTTTTTCTGTTTACTTTCTGTGTTACAGCCTGAACCAGAGCCATGATGAGTTTTGGATCCAGCCCTGAATTCTTCCCCTGAGGCCCATCTTTGCTTTGTATGAGTGACCGAAAAACTGTATATTTCTAGTTTTTATTACCAGAGAAAGGTACTGTATGTTTTGGATATTCAATCTATTGCTGTGACACGATGATATTGATGAAGTGTGGTAAGGAAACGCTCCGGTTCTAATGATTTGATTTCATTTTGGTTTGACTCCTATTTCAACGCTCCCAACCTTTAAAACTATGGGCCATGAGAGATGTAAAAAATATATATCGATGTCACTAATCGGAAGCTCTTTCTGGTCACGTTGTAAAGCACACTTAATCAACTTCTTTTAGATCATGTTACAGAATGCTATTAACTATACTTTTAAAACAGTTAAATAGTTATAAATAAAGCTTTATATTATGGCTGACACCACTGAATTGCACAGTTTAAGGAAATCTAATCACAGGGCATGCAGACATTGCCTTCCAGTAAGATGGCGTGGCAAAACTTTGGAACATATTAGAAATCCCATACTATTGCTAACATTTCCTATTAAGGAGAAAGTCTCACTCTGTATATTTTGGATTTCTTTTCCAACACTTAATTGCAGCTGATGAAGAAAAGCTATTCAAAAGCTGCCAGGATTTTTAAATCTGTATGAGTGAGATTGATGAAATTTGTGGGTTTTCCCAAAAGAGTATAGGTGAGAGCAGACATGTAAATTTTGTGTGTGTGTGTGTGTGTACGGGTGTGACAGGGAGAGGAGAGAGCACGAGCTTACTCCTAAGGTGTGAGACTTGGCAGCGCCGCACGGTACAATGGGCACAAGAAACCGCATGTCTGTAACTGAGTGCATTTGAATTGCTGTTATTGCACTGGTGGGTTACTGTATTGTTAAAGTGAAAAGGAATGTTTTTAATAAATGCAAATAATGAGTTAAATGCTTGCACATACTGAGGCTTTACTCTCTGGTGTGTAATTAATATATGTGCACTGGAGACCCAGGTCTGGGGGAGTGTTTCATTTCTTATTTATGATGTTTGTAAGGGTGGGTTTTTTTCCCTTCTAGCATACCTCTTACTGGCATACACAGAACTGCATGTAAATGACCACTGAGTAGGTGTCACTTAAATCTTAGCAGATATAGAACAGGTAAATACCTTTCGGTTTGTATGTTTTGGTAGATTTACTGTTTTTCCCAGTCTTTTATCTTTGCTATCTGAAAGTAATAGGAAGCTCCCAGATGACCAACATTTTGTTTTCAGACAGGAAAACTGCATGTGGCAGGAAACAAACAAGCAATGAGATTTCAAAGTTCTTGTACCTCAGGGCACAGCGTTTAACCCTGAAGGACTGAAAGTAGAAAGACACTTTCCACAGCTACCTACAGCATGTTTCTTGTATCCCCTTCTAGGTCCCCCTCCAGCACTGGCTGCCACTGCTGACAGAGCACAGAAGTGTCTGTATACTGTATCTGCATGAAGCTTGGCAGCTTTCCTATTTCCTCAGAATGGTATGTATTTTTCTCCAAGGATCTAAAGATGTCTGAGTCCTTATACCAATGCTGTCTCCTGCTCCTTTATCCTGGCTCTAGCAGTTCTCGTGTCCCCACTGCTTTACTAGTTTTTCTTGCTCCTTGGCTCGCTGAGCAGCTGCATCTGTCACATCGTGTGCTCAAACTGGGGAGCTTGGTGCTGCTCCCCAACCCCCTGCCACGGCCGGTACCACCCGACTGATGCAGGACTTGGCACCAAGGAGAAATGGTGGTGTGTCACCCAGCACACTTGTGAGAGGCTGTGCCTGGCCTGGGACTTAGAGACAGAGAGCAACTCACACTCTGAACCTCTGGCATGGCTATTTGTATAGAAAACTTCACAGTCAACAGATCTGGAGTGCAGGTACTCACCTTCTCCTGCTGCCTGAGTTCTGAAAGGCCTGCATTAGGAGTTCTTTAATTCTATGAAAAGAAAATAGCCATATTGTTACATTAATTATGTACAGATCAATTACTAGGAAGCACAGTGCTAAAATTAAAATTTGTCTTTAACTCATCCTGATTATTTGTTATTTTATTATGTCTATTAACATTGTATAGAGTATGCTGGGTTTGCTGTGCAAACTTACATACAGAAAGTAATGCCATCTTTCTGATTTTATTTGTTCAGATCCACTTAGAAATGCAAACTGTATTTTTACCACACGTATCCTATCTTTTTTTTTTTTTTTTAGTATTTCATACCTATTCTTCTTTCCATAGATTAATTTCCTTGTACAGGGAATATTTTTAAAGGATCAGTTGGCCTGTAATAAGTTTTGTACACAATCCCCAGGGTTAGAATCTCTTTCTACAGTGTGTATTGCAGTTATCTTTTCATATGTCAGTATGCAGCATTTTATGTCAGTGGGCAGCATTTGATCTGTATATCTGCATATTTTGAATATACTGTGTTTGTGCTAAAGGAGTCTTTTTAAGGCTTTATGAAACTGCCTGCTTAAATGCTACCACTGAGACCCAGCAAGCTTGTCAACAGCATCTAATACTGCCTCTAAGTAGTGCAACATTTCCTTAAAACTGGGAGATAGAGGTGTACAAGGCTGAAAAACACAAAACACCAAGTTATCTTAACAGTTTTTGAGAACTTCACCCATAATAAACCACACATTGATAGAGATATATATATATTTATTTATTTATTTTAGCATTCCCAGAATCCAGGCATTCTTCTCCCTGTTAGAAGAGATGCCAAAAGCAAATTCAAGCTGTAGTTCTCTCTTTCCTTCCCAGACCTTTGTTGACTTGCAGTCCCCATTCTGCTGCAATTAGTCAACCACCAAGGGAGAGTTCATTGGCTGAATATTCTTCCTAGTCCTCTTCTAAACTCCAATATAGTTAGCCTTAGTTTTTGTTGAATTAATCACAGGGCTGCTGGGGCCAAATCAGCTAATTTGTCAATGAGAATTTGCACAAGCTTCCAAGTGGGATGAATTCTTTCCCCCACGGAAGAGCAGATCTTATGAATTGCACCCGTTGGATGTCTAGCATCATTCTGATTTGCCATTTCCATATTGCTTTTTGATCATTTTGCACTCAATATTTCACTTAGAAATCATTTATACCACAACTGTACTTGGCCCTCAGTATTATTAGGTAGCATGAAATATACTCAGTGATGGTATGAAAGTTATTTCCAATAGGGCTTATGAAGAACAGCTGAGCAAGTACGACCTCCTGACCTCAAAGTGTTTGTTTACTGGGAACTATATTCCAGTTCTCTACATTTAATCTGTCTTGGACCAGGCTGACATTCCCTTGCTAAATTTATTGTATCTCCAGAGGCTATTACAAACACAACATTGTCACTGCTTATCTAATAAAATGATAATAGGATTATCTTACTCTAGTGATAATGATACATTTATGTTCATTTTTAACAGTAATAAACCAAAGTTTGATTTCATGTTCAGTGAAGATAATGTGTTATTGAGGGGTAAAAAAAGCCACATTCAAAAAGTATTTTTCTTTCAAACAAATCAGTCATGGAAGATATTTTTTATTCTATCTTATTTGCAAATCAAAGCTTCAGTTTTTTCATGAGTAGGGATACTATGTCAGTTTTAGAGAAATAATAATAACAACAAGGAAGGCTGACTTCAAAAACTCTAGTTTTCCCATCTCAACAACTCTAGATTTTGGAAGCTAGTTATGGTTTTTCTGCTGTATCTTTTCCTAGAAGTTGTCGGACATCAAAAGATGGGCATAACAAACCAGATTTGATTTTCAATTATATTTGATATATATTTAGTTATATTCAAGGTGTCCACAGTAAATTAATTTTTTATTAGTGGTAGTATTATTTATTTATTTATTTATTTATTTATTTATTTATTGTTATAGTTTTAGTAGTAGTAGTAGGTTTTAAATCATAGCCAAGTTTTAGTTTAGTACTGTGTGTTTTAAGGGGAGACTCTTAAATGTATTTCTCAAATAGATTTAACTGGTTACTTTTCATGTAATCAACATATCTCTGTGTAACGTATGCTCTTAATTTCTCTGTGCATTCTGAGGCAACAAAAATCAAATTACTTTTTAACTTCAGTAATTTGTACATTAATAAAAGGGTTGCCTTTTCTTATTTTAGGAAAGTAAATTATTGCATCTCTCCCTTTTTTTTTTTTGTAGAGCTCTGACACTGTCAACCTGTCCTTTACCAAAGGATCCTATTGTTTTGGTGACCAACACCCCCCTAATGACTCTACTGTACAGAGCACAGCACAGGTAAGGCCTGGATCATTTCTTTATGAACAAACAGCACATTCCTTCTAAAAAGTATTGTTATCTGATAGTTTCTTCTGTAAATTTTCATTGCAGCTGACTATTATTTTTCTTATGTGCTGTTACTTAAAAGTAACCTATAAAAATTAGGGAATAAATAAGAGAGATTTTAAACAAATTTAATAATAAACAAGCTATCCCATAGCTTTCACCATGCATGCTACATGGTGAAATTATACTGCTAGATTTAAATATATGGTTTGTATTTAGAACTCTTAAATGTTACATAAAGTGTAAGTGATCTTAAATTTTCAATAGGGCAGAATGGAGACTTATTAAAATAATTGCCTCATGCTGGTATAGATTCCAAACCTTTTTATTACAAATTCCTTTCAAAAATCTTTCAATGGACAAGACAGTCTATATGTTGGAATATAGACAATACAAGACCACAATAATGGCAGTACTTTTGTCTTTGTGTGGAATAGAAGAGATATGTTGATCCACATTGATTTGCATGCTCTTCTTGTAAAAGACTTCTCTGCCCTTTTGCACATAAAGTTGATGTTTCCTATATGCTCTATATAGCTAAAATTCCAAAGGAATTAAATTTATTATAAATTGCACACACAAAACATATAAAATTGAGTGCAAATTTTGTAACCAAGTATACAAAATAAAAGCTAGTTCTTTTGTGTTGAATTATATTACTTAAGTAACCATGTCTCTTTGTCAAAAGTTAATTAATTGCTCTCTTGATCTGCAATATGTTATGTTCCTGGGTACTAATTCTTCTCGTAAACCAGTGCTGAGGAATATCCCCTAATACACCTTAGTCCTCTGGGAACCTTATGGTGCTGCTTCTAAAATGAGGAAAAAAATCCTAAGAATGTCAATAGAAGAAAGATCACCACCCTTTTTGGCAAAGCCAAGTCTTGCTCTGGAGCATGCCACATGAAAAAAATGTTTCTGAAGCAATAATGTGCTTTACACTTTTGTGTAGGAAAACCCAAGGGCTGAGTTAGTGCCAGGATTCCTCTTTCTATATCATAGGGATCCGGCCCAAACCATGATATGTTAGTTAGGATAAGGTTGATGCTTTTAGACTGATGTGCATACATTGATTGGGGAAAATGTAACTATTTTTTTCTGTGTTTTATAAGTATGCACCTTTTCCTGGGCAGGAATTACCTCATCCTTACTTGAATGCCTAAAGTTTGAAATCAATGCAGAATAGCTTTTCCAGGTTGCCCTACCATGTTCATCTTATTTTCCTATGTCAGTAGGAATGTCTGTAACTGGCAGAAGAGCATTGAGTGACTTGTGCAACTCCCATATCAATCAGTATGTTCTATATGTAGTGCATTGCAAGTAGAAGTCAAAATAAAATGACCATGAGTGATACCACATATTTATCATACGTAGCAATATTTTTTTTTGGAAAAATTCCTTTGGAATTTATTTCCTTCTTCAGCTGCTTTTCCAAAAGCTGTTCATCTAAATCTGAACCAAAGTCATCCTCCTCTGCATTTCTATGTCATGTGAAATAAGCATGTAAAAGGTACTGTACACAAACATCAACAGATCCTAAATCCCTTAAAATAATCTGAAATATATTTTTCAGCTAAGACACAAAAATTAAATCAACCCCAAATTGTTATGGGATGCTATGCAGGTCCTTAAACTTTGAATTTTTTTGTGCAAGTTCTCCAAATGGAACAGGTCTATGTTGTTCATGGTGCCACCTGAATTCCCTCATAACCAGAACTGTAAAACATTCCATTTAGATTAAAAGGACTTGTTCTCCACACCATTTTCCAATTAAATTTATCTAGATAAAGTATTTCTATTGCATTTTACTTCAATGGGATTTTGAAGAGAACTTAAAGATGAATGAATTCTCTGGGAAATAGGTATTTGAATCTTTTCAGCTCTTCTAAGAAATGCAGTCAGCACAGTCTAGCCTAAACATCTTAATGGAATTTATTGGGGCTAAAGAGAGGGCAAAAACTTGAGTGCTTAACTGAAAATGCTATCAATTAGTACAAATACACATGCAGTAACGTGCCCTTGCTAACATTCACCTGATGTCCCAGTGAGATGTGACCACTTTCCAAACTACACTACAAATGCTTCTGACAAAGCAAACAGTTCATACCAAAACAAATTTTCTATGTTCCCCCGGGGCACTACATTCCTAGAGAAGCCTGGACCTTCCCTTCAAGTATATGCAATATTCAGAATATCACACATACTAAGTTCATGGTTGGTTACTAAATTACATCCTGCTGCGGAATTTATCAGACAGTTTGGAAAGAAAGCAAGCAGTTCAGATTACACAAGGTGGTTTGTTTGTTTGGTTTTTTTTTCTGTAGGCAAAAATAACCACTTGGGTTGCTGCTTATAGATTCCAGTTAGTTATCTAGTGAAGGGCACACAGCTGGGAAATCAATGCTGCCCTGAGAATCCCAACTTGTATATTCACAAGTGTGAAGAATGTCATATTATGTTGGACTCAAGGTCCCTCTAGCCCAGTAGTCTGTCTCCAGCAGTGACCAGTCAGAGAGGAAATATGCAGGGATATATCTCTGGAATGCTCTCCCAGCTCCAACTATTTGCTGCTCAGGGATTCCTGAGCAGCTCCACTGCACTTTTATTGCATTTTACAAACATTATGAAAAGTTCTCCAATGCAGAGAAGGCAACAAATGCAAGATGAAAGGTTATAAAGAGGAATAAAACACTGTAGGCTTGGCTGACAATTCATTTGGAATCAACTCTCAAATGTGCTGTTGCATCCGCTGTAGTTTCTTTTGGCTGCAACTAAGTAGTGTTAATGTTGAATTTAAATATTACTCTGCAATGAGGGTCCCATTTTAAAGGTAATGTATGCCAGTGATTCTTGCTAAATTCAGTGAAAATTGTGCTTAATTATCAACCCAGACTACAACACTTCATGTCCTGAAAAGGAAATCTCCTTAAAGTAATGAAATTTTGTTTTAAAAACTGATCAAATGTACTTACCCTGCATCCATAGAACTGAAGCCAGGGGCAGGCTCTAATACCCTTGGCATAATATGAAATAATGGATGTATTTCCCTTTGCTTTCAGAGGTTCCTTATTAAGGACAAACAAATCCTTAAATCTAGAAAATGCAAAATTGACAAAAATATGCTATAAATATTCTGTATTTTTATGGGGATTTTTACTTCTTTGTTTTGTCTTTTTATGTGAGTCCTTGAAAGCAAAGTAAGATGGCCACATTTTCAACACTAAGAATAAAAAGAGCAGGCTTCCTTATGTTATTTTCTGTTTATTTACATATCCTGGAACTTAGTGGGCACATTGGACCAACAGATAGAAAACTACCATTGATGTACTACACTATGTAACTTTGTGTTACGAGTGCTCTGACAAGTTCTCATGTTTTAACATTCCTGTTCTAACATCACAAATGTTAAGGAGTGCACCTAAGGTCTACACGTATTTCTTACACTGCAAGAAAGTAAATCTCAGTCACTTAAACACCAAGGTATAGATTTACAGTGTCACTAAGCATTCATTGGGTAATGATGTAAGTAAATATACATAAGTTTTTGATGATCTAACAAGCTGGGATACAGGGATACAGGACCATGCAGTACAAAGGTATTGTACCTTTTTCTTCACATTTCTCAGATCCTGCAGAAATGGGCCAGCAGCAGCCTACAAAGCAAGATGACACAGTAACTATGAGTGAATAATAGCAAGGCAATGTGGCTTAATCAACATGGTAATAATGGTAATGGGTATGACATGGTTATATGATAAGGAGAATTAAGAAAATTGCATTTTCTTTCCCTTTTCTGTTATTGACATGTTCATTAGTCTTCCCATAAGCAAAAATTTCAGTTTACATTACCAATACCCAGTAGTTTAGGAGCCAATTTAAGAGTTTTCTGTC
The DNA here is from genome assembly GCA_004320125.1 of Scolopax mira. Taxonomy (NCBI): domain Eukaryota; kingdom Metazoa; phylum Chordata; class Aves; order Charadriiformes; family Scolopacidae; genus Scolopax; species Scolopax mira. The sequence goes on from BJBW01005479.1 coordinate 8,465, forward strand.
TCTCTCTCTATCTCATTCATTCATTCATTCATTCCAGCTTGGCCCATTCAGTTGCTCCAGTGTGAGGACCAGTGTGCACCAGTGCAAGCATTTGTTGGGGCTGACTGTAAAACAGATGAGTTATATGCTGATATAACAACAGCTATATCAGCATACCCGAGAGGGCTGTAAAATGTAGTGCAAGAATGGGGATGAGCAGCTGGAGCAAAAGCAGTGGGGATTTTTTAAAATCCTCCTCATTTCAGAGATCCAGTATAGAAAGCTGTCAAAAAGCAATCGGACTGGACAGGCCTCCAGGTACAGGTTTGGGAAGTAACAAGGACTTAAACGGGTTTGGCAGCTGAAAGATCAGTTCTTATAATGACATCTATACCCTCTTTTATAAAGCTTTATAAGATCTACCAATGAAAACAGATATGTACCAGTTACATGTTCACTACTTGTCATTCTCATATATAATTTTTATGCCATTCTTTTTTGCTATATTGTACAAAATGAACTCTTTACTTACACTAGAGCAACAAGTAGGCTAGCTAGTCCTCCGTAAGAAAATAGTTCCTACTATAATCAGTCAGATATTTTGAGGACCCATTTCATGCCTAAATCATAAGGTTGGCATTACTGTTTTTAAGACACAATACACCATTGATAGAACAAAACTTTAAAGCCAATTAGATGTTGGCAATCTTCCTACCATTGGCAAAGGCACACTTGTTAACTGTTTCCCTTTGTGGCACATTTGCAGTGTAATCACTGATTTCTGGAAAGCTTTTTTTTGGCACTTCAAGAGATTTTAAAATATCTAATGAATTTATTTTTATAGACAATTTTAGACTTCACTTGCACTACCTTAAAGAATTTTACTTTAAAAAATAGGGGTTGTATGCACTCAAATGAGGTATGATCCCTATTTTTAACACAGGGAAAAAATAATAATTTGTAGAACCAAGCTACAAAAATAATAGCTTATTTGCATTTTAACTAGTTAACAATTTCAGAAATAACCACATACAAATCTTTATGAAACACTATCTTACTAGGTGTGAGGAGATACTGCTGCTTTGTTGGAAAAAAAAAACCAACAGAATGTTTTTATCCTGGGTTTTAGTATAAAGTTTCATGGCTATTTACTTTAAAAGTATTTTGAAGTTAACAAAGCTTTTTTCTTCATTTTGAGTGGAAAGAACGTGATTAGGTTGGCAATGAAATAAGAAACACACAAACCAAAATTAACTAGGAAGGCTTAATTTATCTTAAATAAAGATAAACTTTTACAAAATGCAAAATTATTTTTAACAAAATGAGCTAACTTTACTATAAGCCTACTAGAAGTTCAATCATCACTAGAGGGCATTTTGGAGAACATAAAAATTGCAACACCATTAATTTCATTTTCTCCCTTCTCCTGCAACTGCCCCGTACTATGGTAGCCCTCCATCATCTGGTCCTGCAAATGCTTCCTTCCCATAGTGGCTACCTTAGAAGTGCTAAGCTAATAATATCAGTGTTCATTACGTGAGAAGAGATTCCATTTAGTCTAATTTCAGGTATGTCATCTGTCTGCAAAAGCATGTTCTGTACAATATCAATGCAAAAACTATAAAAAATAAAGTAACAATAGAATTTATTCGCAGGGATATTGCAAAATAGTGCAAGGCTAAGTCTACTTCACTTTTATCAGTAAGATTCTCCTTTTTTCCAGTTTCTCATGCTTTGTTTGGAAGTGATTGTAGTGTATTTTTTTTATGGTGGTACAAAGTGAAATTCTCCTTATATACCTTTTATAACAAAGAATGCTTTATTTATACCTACACAAATAAAATCCTTTTACACATGCTAAAGATCTAGAGAAGGATGCAGCTAGGCAGGTAAAGCTGCATCTTGTAAGGAGAGTTAAAAATCTTGAATGCAAGGACCATACTGAGTGTAGCATTAGACTCTTTGCTAGATCCACCTATCTATACTTAAACCCTCAAAAAAAGTAAAGGACTTATTTTTCTAACTCGGTTCAGACTTGATAGAAGTCTACAGCCAGTTGGAAAAGGGTCAATGTCTCTGAAAATGTCAGGCAGTGAGGAATCAGGCCGGAAGGCAAAAACCCCATTTTCAAAGTTCTGTGTGTCTATGTGTAAAATTCGGGTTTTAATGACCTCCAAAAACATTATTTGGACTACACCTCCGTACAGATTTCTGCCAGTTTAGCTGCATTGATGAGGAATCACACCTCTTCTCATCCCAACAAAATTTGTGTTCAAGATGGTCGTCAACCTCGTCACCACTGAGAAAAAAAATAAACATAGCTCAGTAGCTTCATTCACTTGGCACACTTCAAATGGCATGGTGGAACAGACAAGTAAGCTTATGAAAATATTGATATATATGAGCCTCTGGATCTTCAAATGTTTTGGAAAGCGCTGTCAAATTAAAAGGTTTCTACTTTTGTGTGTCTCTTTCCATTGCCTTAGCTGCAGAGATTTTTTTTCTTCTCAAATAGTACTCAGTGCTCAGCTGAGAGGCAATGAGAGAAAGAAGCAACTGGGTGACAGCACGAGATCAGTATGAGAAAAGCTGAGCTTTATTCATGCCAGAGTAAAGCAACTATATAACCACAACTGCCTTCAACGCTCACAAAACTGTGTTCAGTTGGGTTAATTTAACTGCGTATCATCATTGCTGTCTAGGTGCAAATAGACAAAAAGTAATGTGGTACTGATAGAAGAGCCAAGCTCAAATATCAAGTTAACATATAACTGAGTGAATAGCTTACTTTAAGAGACCCAAGATCTATTCCTGATGATTACACTCTCCCAGAAGTCTGTAAATGATACCGCATAACTACCAAAAAAGCTCTGACCTAGCAAGAGTAACCTGACGACTGAGGCAGTACCCAGCATTCCTTCACAACAAATTAAGGCAGGTTTTGCTGTCAGGAAATTAACTATTTTGTTTGTGAGAGAAAAACGTGGCAGTTGTGGGACTGGAGCTGAATCCTTGCTCTGAGAAGAGAGGGTTCACCTGCCCTCCACCCTGCCCTCCCTCAGAGCCCGGGCTGCTCCCTCACACCCTGAAGCTCCCCGGGGGAATGCCAGCAAGGTCTCCCAGTCCTGTCAGGTGCTACGCTGTGGGTGAGCAGCACAGCTCTTAACAGCTTCTGCAAACACAAATCTAACCGTCGTTGATGAACTTTCTCCGTCAGGCCTTCGGGAAACGCCCTCTGGGCAGGGTGAAGCCAGTCATAAGCTCCACCGATCATCTGAGGAGGCAACACCAGTACAACGCCACCTCTTCCCTCACGCCGAGGGGTTCTTGCAGGTACCTTGGCCCTCAACCTTGGCCCCACAAACGGCCTCCGACACAACCCTGGCCCTGCCTTCCCTCCCTCCCCTCAGCCAAGCGGCCCTCCCGGCGGCGACGGAGGAAGGGAAGCCGCAGCAGGCAGACGCAGGCAAGAAGGAGGGCTGGATTGAAACACCTCCCCCGGGGTAGCCACGGGCAGCCCAGCAGAGCTACCCACCGCCCCGCCGCCAGCTCCGCTGCCCCAATAAGGCGCCCCAGCGCCTGCCCGGCCCCCGGCCCGCCCCGCTCCGCTCCGCTCCGGGGAGCGCGGCCGGCCCTATCCGTCACGGGGAGGTGGGCGGGGCCAGCCGGCGGCGGGGTGTAAACTTTGCGCTCCCATTGGCTGGATCCCGCCAAGAGGCGCCTGTGGTTGGCTGCGGCAGCTGCCGCTCGCAGCGGGAGGGCGGTGGCGGCGGGCGGGGAAGCGGCGGGGCGGGTGGCGGCTGGCCGGAGGTCACTCGGCGCGGGGGCGCAGCATGGCCGCGGCTGTGGTGCTCGGGGGACCGGCGGGCTGGTGGCGCTGGCACAGGCGGGTGCGCGCCGCCCGCGCAGCGATGGGTAAGGAGCTGCCCCTCCCTTCGGCTCCAGCCGCTCCGCTCTTGACCGCCGGGCGGGGAAAGGCCGGGCCTTTCCGAGGGGCTCGGCCGGGCAGCGCTGCCGCCTCCGCGCCCTTGGCGGCCGCGGGGCCTCCGAGCCCCACGGGTCCGGCCCCGCGCCTGGCGGACCCCGGGGCCGCCCCGCCGTGCAGCGCCCTCGGTGAAGGAGCCTCCCCCGGGGGGGTCATGGCTGGCGCTGCGTGGTCCCCTCCTAAGCGGCCGCGTTATTCGGGGCCGTACCGGGACTCCGGGGTGGCCTAGCTCAATAAACGATTTCACTCATTTGCTTAAAATAGCGTGCCTGGAAATGGTGGGAGTCCACAAGTGCTTCCTGTGGCACCACTGACGTGTTAGCAGTACCTGTCACCCGGAGCTGGGCAGTTCAGCCCTCTCCATCCTCGTATGGTGATTATTTCCCTTCAGCTGAAGGTAAACCCTGTTCCAGCTCCGCTGGCGCTCGCTTCCACGTGTGCTTGATTCTTGGGTGGTGGAAGGAGTTGGTGTGAGGGAACGAAGGATGTACTTGCAGAACTGGAGGCCAAACCTTTTCCCTTTTCTAACCTGAAAATCACACTACTGTTTCCAAGTATTTTAGCTGCTGAAGTAGATAATTGAAAATACATCCCCAGTAGTCTTTCCAGTGTCATTTCTATAGCAGTGTGTTGCTCGTGTATGTTACTGTATAGTTAGGCTCCAAACAGACAAATAGGTGAAGACTTTTCAAGTAGTGAAGTGGAAGAAATGTATTATTTTAAATGGTATATCATATGATTCTAAAATCTTGACAGGGATTATTTAATTACTTTTAAATAAGTAACTTCTTAAAAATTGTAATTCCCCTTTAAACCTCGTTTAAAGTGATCAATGAAGAGTCTTTGATGCTTGATTTTGAAATTAGCTTTCAGTGTTACTTCTGCTTGACTGTGTCTCTTTGGCTAATGTATGATTTTTTTTATAGTTGCAGCTGTGAAGTTGTCCTCAGAAATGGCTCAGGTACAGCAGGCGCATTGGTCACATGCTAGTGAAGTTAAATACAGGAGACCTGATTGTGTGTTTAGTACCTTTTGTGATACCACAATTGAAAGCAGTACCTTGCAATGCATTTTGAACTTTCTGCACCTGGTAGTTGTCAGATAATTCTGTAAGAGCTCTGAAATCGCTGGCTTGGTCAATATTCCAACGGTCATGTTTAATGGAAGGGGCCTCATTCCTTGGTCTGAAAAGCAACATAAAACTCTACGCTGAACCTTGAAGTTGGGAAATATAGTTTGTTTTTGCCTGAAGACCCGAGCGAGAAACTGCCTAAGGCTACAGAGAAATTGTGACTCTCCCAAGAAATTTCCACAGAGCAGAATTTCACCCACAGTGTTTAAGCTCTGACTTAGTAGTGACTGTGCTGAAAGTCCTATTGACTCTGAAAAGTGTTTATGGGATGAAGGTCTAAGCATTAAACCTTCTTAAGTGATAAGCTCTACTGCTTAGTTATATGTCAAGGTTTCCCCATCTCTAATGCGTTTATTGGGTCTGCTGCCCTTTCCTTGAGTTTGGAGTAGTCGAAAAGTTGTCCTTTAAGCAGTGATTTCATCAACTGTAGTTCTGAGTGAAATGCTGTCCTGATGGAGAAGCTCTGCAAGCTCCAAGAGCTGTCCAATGTCACAGCTTGGTTAGTGAGCGGGCTGTCTTCCTTCACTTATTGAATGCTCCTTAGTTACTTGGTCAGTAACTAAGTACTTTGCAGTTGGTACAGACTATGATGGATTGTTCCTTCTGTTTATACCAGGGGCTGTTAAATCATCTCGGAGAAAAATAGATCAGGGCAGATTTTGGAGGAGCATCTTGGCTACGTATGTTTGTGTATTAGCAAGTTGGATAGAGACCGTGTAGTCTTGCAATCTGTAGCTGGCAAAGGTGCTTCATGGAGAAGGTGTATATGACCTTAATTAATAAGGTAATATTGGTGGATGAAGAGAGATCTTTCCTAGGGGGACCACTAGGGAGGATGAAGGGGGTGTTGGTGGGGTAGTGTAGATGAGAAGGGAAGATTTTCTGGCAAATGAAGATTCATCAGTTGAGGGAGCTGTTCATCAAAGAAGGCAGTATCATGCTAGAGAATGAAAATGTCCTTATAGATCATTTTGGATGAGTAGTAGAGACCCATTCATTTAATAGTTAAATAGTACTTTTATTAATGCAGGAGCTTCAATACCTTCAACAGGAGCATTTAAACTGTCAAATGGTTCCATGCTCTGGTGCAGAGAAGCATTAATTACTAAGTAAGGATTATGACAGAAAGACCTGCTGCTCTGAAGTCCAGCACATTACATAATTAAAGGATCAAATGTACACTTGATACTCTTTTTAGATGAAAAGTACATACTGCATGTTTTTGTCTTTAATGTATTAGAAAACATTTAATGAGGTATAGCTACAGATAAGAAAAATGAGGTAAGAAGACTCTGACTTTTACAAGATAGCATGTCTGTTTTTCATCAGCAGACCTTTACAGAGGCAAGGCAAAGCAAGGAGGATGTTTTCAATGTAAAGCTGGACAAATTTAGAGTCTTGTAATCTTCTTAAATTATGATTTTGGCAGAGTGCAGTTCTCAAAATCATCACATAACCTTTAAAAGCCTATGACCCTGGGGCACTTTAAATTCCATTGACAAAAGCTTCTAGGAGCAGAAAGACCTGATTCTGCCCATGTGCAGCCAGCCTCTCAAACTTGTCTGTTTCTCCATATAGTTCCCTCCAGGATCTACTGCAGTAGAGGTCTTAGGAGTTTCCATAGAGTATTCTGCACAAAACAGAGAAGCTCTCTCTGATCCTTTCTTTTAAAGCAGAAAGGAGAAAAGGGATGGTGTCTTCTGTACTTGTACCAGAACTTAAGATGCTAAATCAGTGACAAAATCCTTCATTTAGTGGCTCAAATTGAATTGTCATCATGTTTCCCTCTCTTTGTCAAGTTACTTTGTAGGCAATTGTATTTTCTCATAAAGCCCTGACCAAAACCAGCAACTTCAGTAGTTGAGCTTTCTCCAGACATCTTCCCATGCTCCTGTTAATCTCACCTACTGAATTGGAAAAGAGTTCAAGATTCACTGATCCAGATTGATCAAGAGTATTAATATGACTTGCAAGCACTCTGATTAGGAAATTCACATGGGACAGGACTATGTGGTCTATTATCCCTTGTGCCAGATTTGTCAGTTTCATTTGACTGTGGAGCTAGGAGCTCCAGGAATTAGAGATTTTGGTGAGTGTGGTTCAAAATAGATTTTATAAAGCCAAAAAGTAAATAACATAGTTGAGATTACAGTTTGTGAGTTACTGGATTCTCAGTCCTGTTCTTGGCCAGTTAGACTGTGCTTTCCTTCAGAGTACAAGCACATTGGACCTTTCCCATCTCTACTATGGTTCTATCCAGCTATTAGTTCCTTTTTGTTTGAATACAAAGAGATGTCCTCAAAGAGATATATAACATGCACTGCATGTTATAGTGTCTGTGCACTCCAGTATTTGCAGTGAATTCAAGGCACCACTGGACCTGAATTTTTTTCCTGAGGCTATAAGAGTCATTACTTTGGGAGACTGTTAAATGAAAACATCTGAAATGATCTAAACTAGTAACTGTCATTGTTCAGGTTAAAAATAAAATAGTTTTCAAAATCCTTATGTAGAAGCCTGAAAAGACAAGTTTTAGGTCATTGACTGGCCAGGTAGTCTAAGGACAAAATTGCAGCCTGTGCATTTCTGAATTTGCTCTCTTAATGGATGTATTTTGTTCAAGAAAAGGCATCCAGAGGTTCAAAAACTCCTGCTGATTTTTTTAAAGTAAGTTATTTTTAAGGTAAAATTCTTGTGAAATTGTTGGTTAGGTCAGGTGTTTCTATTGTAGCCTGACTTTTCAAAGCAAAACATTTTTATTTGTATTGTCTGTGAACCCCTAGTATGGCAAGAGGGTCATGGATTGATCCTCCTCATCAGTGAAGTCTTCATAGGCACAGGGCTCTGCCTATGTCCCCTCGAGAATAATGACAAATCTTCTGGGAAAAGCCCAGATTCTTTGGAGTCTGTGTAGCTGTAGCTGATTTAGCTTACAAATAACTTGATCTATAGATTAACCTATGTTACTGGTTCTGTTCCCATTGAAGGAGAATTAATGGAACATGCTATCAATGATTATTTTAAAAGCAGCTGCTTCTATTGCTCCTACTTGTGATGCTCTGCCCTCTGTTAGAAGCTGAATGTGGACTGGGCGTTTGTCCAGCTGTGTGATTGCAGCAGGTTACTCTAGATTTTATGGTTGAAGTAAAATGGACTCAATGCCACAGGGACAGTTTCCACAAATGCTTATACAATTGATGGGATTAGTTAAGCGTACGTGTATGAGGGTTTGCAGAATATCAATCCTTAGATGTTTGAATTATACAGTTGTTTCAAAACTGAGCCTATGCCATGTATCAAATGGTAAACAGTGTCGAGATATTCAAGTTGGACATCACTTTCCATGATAGCACCTGTGGAGTTTCATCTAATATGAAGATGTGAAAAATCATGTCTTCTTAACCATCCTCTGTTTGGCAAACCCCCACTGTTTTAAGTAGGCATTAAAAAATATGCCATGATTTGAAATGCTGTTGATTCAAATTTAATTGAAATTGGCTCTATTAGGTCTGTCTGTGAGCTAATTTCATCAGTCCTTTAAAGCGATTCTCCTATATTTGAGTACCCGGGGATCTGGAGGTTTTTCGAAGCTGTTAATCAAATTGTATCATTTTAAATTGGCTAATTTAATACTGGTCTGTGAGAAGTTAAACCAAATGAAGAAGTTAGAAACTGAGTCAGGAACTGGACTATTTCTCTAACAGGTCCCAATTCCTGTGGATTTACATATGTTCTAGTTATCACAGAACAAAATGATCCCTGATGCATGAACTAAGAGAAGGGAAAATCAGTGAAGACAGAAAAAAGAGGAAATAATAGAATACAGTGACACAAAGCTAATAATAGCTGTGAGCATGTTGCCTCATATTCCAGTGTAACTGTTGCTATGCCTTCTGGGGACATTGCAAAATTAAGACTTTTAAGCAAGGCTTTATAGTGGAAGAAAGAGTCAGTTTCATGGGTATTTACATGGTGAAGAGCTGCCGTAGAGAAGTACTAGAGATGCTTGTTGTCAATAAGCTTGTCATTGCAGTCTAATTACCAGTTGATGTCTTAATAGTGACGTGATGAATGCCATGAAAAGTCATCAAAGAAAATCAGTCTTACATGGCATAGTACAGAAAAGTAAGGCAGGATGCAGAGAAAAAATGACAGAAAGTAGCATGGACAAAATGCTCTCTTTGATTCACAATATTTTCGTGAAGATTAAGGCAAGATTATGTCTGTTGAGGCAGCTACCTGAAGTAGCTGAGATCTCAGATATGATGAAGGAGGAATCAATGAGATGTAAAACAGATCATGGATGAGTCTTGTAAGCTGTAGGTATGCATGACAACATTACTGCTGGTGTCAGCACTGATACAAAAAAAAAAGGTATCAAGGAACTTTTCTGAAGACGACCAGGAGATTTCTTGATGCTAATTTTGAGGTGCTGGTTAGATGTCCATGAGATGGTGTGAGAAAAGAAGAGATCAGGATAAAAGTGAAGAGTCTACAAGAATGAGCCTAGACATGGTAGCCAGATTTATGCTTCATGGGGTTACTAGGAATTCACAGAAACAAAGAAAACTGAGGTTTGGAAGCAAGGCTAACTTTATAGCTAGATCAGGTTGCTCAGAGTGCTCCAAGGTTGCTCCAAGGATGGAGGTTCCACCATTCCTCTGTGCAGCCTGTTCCATTGCAAAACCTTTATCCTCATCAGGGATTCTGTTCTTATTTCCAGTTGGAATTTCCCTTCCTGCAGCTTTTGGCCATTGCCCCATGTCCTGTTGTGCCCCTTGGTGAAGAATATGACCTCGTTTGCTCTGGAACTGTTCTTCACTGCCACTCCATAGGTAGTGGAAGACAACCAACTAAGCAAAGACAATTCCCTGTTCTCATACACCATATTCTCTAACTCCTTGGTCATCTTAACTGATGACTGCTGGGCTGTCTGCAGTTTGACCACTTCTTTTGTGTATTGTGCTGCATAGAGTGGAATCACTGATTTCTTTGACTTGTTGGGTATTAGCTCTTGCTAATGTAGAGCAGTATGTAATTAACCTTTTGCTGCAAGGACACGCTTCTGACTCATGCTCAACTTGTCTATGGGAATCCACTGGTCCTTTTCTGCAGGGCTGCAACCAGTCTAGCCAGTCCTCACCCTGCGACGATGTCTCCTGTCCCAAGTACAGGATATTGGTTTTGTTGTTGTTTAACTTCTTGAAGCCAATTTCTCCAGTCTTTCTGAATGGTAGCCCTGCCCTGTAGTTTTTCAGTCATTCTGCCCAGTTTGGTGTTGTAAGTGATCATGCTGAGGGTGCTTATTTCCCATCATCACAGTCACTGATGAAATTTTTAAGCAGCAGCAGCCCCAGTATTGACCTGTGAAGAATATCACACATAACTGACTGTTGCTAGTCTTTGAACCACTGATGGCTGTGTGTCCAACAGTCCAGACAGTATTTCTTCCACCAGGCAGTCTCGCAGTCCAGTCTAGTGAATACTTTCCCCATTTGGCCACCAGGATACTAGAGGAGGCTGTTTTGAAACCTTTACTGAAGTCAAGGTAAAAAAGATCTCTGGTATTAAGGGGTGGAGAAAGAAAGGTGCTGAAAACCAGGGCTTGAACCTCCACAGGTTGCTGAAAGCTTCAGGCTAGCAAAAGGAGCAATTTGAGATTAGTGAAAGTGATGTATGGGGGAAGACTGACTCATAGAAACTCTGAGAAGACAAGACTCCAAGATGTTTGCTGTGGCTGATGATGGTGTTTTAGGCTCTTTGTTAATTTGTTTCCTAGATTTGACATGTAGCACTTCTTACAAAAGCAATGTGCTCTTTTCCTGGCCTATCTCAGCTTGCACTAAGCATTTTCCCAGTGCAGTTTTCTTTTAAATTATGCTACTTCTCTAGCTATGTAATTGCTGCAAGCGTCTGTGGAAACCGTCTCAGACCAAAGTTCTCTCAACGAACCTGATTTATTAAATGTAGCACTTCCAAAATAGTGCTGCAGATGAAAGAGCATGACCGTTGCTGGCTAAGAAGGAGCTTAAAGTCAGAAAGACTTTAAAATGATTAATCGAGTGTTATTGGCCTAGAGAGGATTCTTTGCTAAGCATTGAGACCTCTTAGAGTCTAGATCCAGCTTAGGCACATTTTCTGTATGTGCACTTCAGAGCTACAGTAGTTCTGTAGTTAGTTAGCTGTGTTTCTGGCTGCTTAGTTGCCACATGCCTTAGTTTTTATTCTGCGTAACTTTTTCCTTTTGCCCTAAAGGAGAAATTATTTTATGTAATCAGCAAAAAAATCTCGGCACTGCCAAATTGTGCTGCCCTTCCTTGGATTAGCAATGCTGAGAGTGAGGAGGCAGTGATTGCAGTAGATGGATGCCTGCAACGCTACTTACAGTCCAGCATTTGATACTCACTAACCACTTGTAAAAAGTAACTGACTGAAACTGTAGTGTTTTCTATAGATTGTACATTATACTTTATCGTTCTGTCTTGGTAGTACAGCAAAATAGAATACAGTGGTTATTCCTGCAAAGACTTCATCGTTTTGTATTTATACTTCAGCTTGTTCTAGTTTTCTGTATATGCTTTTAAAATATAGTACAAGTGATTACATGGCTCAAAGAATCATGATTTATTACTGATCCTTGTACTTTTAGATTAGTGGTTTATATCTGGATGCACGCTCAGACGAGTCCAGTTATTATCTGTGAGGGGCTGTGTGAAATAAAGTGATGGACTCAGTCCATTTCTAGAGAACAGGTGCTAAATCCCAGGCTTGCAACCAAAGCTGCAAATAAGAAATCTGTAAAATATATACAAAATTTGATTTTCCATTTCCAGTTTAGTATTTAGCACATAACTAAACAGAGACAAGCCTGCATGTTTTAAATCTGTGTTTGAGCTCCTCTCAGACTGAATCTCAGATCTTAGCTTTCAGACATGCTGCTCAAGTTTGATTATTACTACGCTTTTAAAACCTCTCACATTTTCCTTATGAAAATAATTTTCTTTGCTATGTAAATAATAATTCAGGGGTGGTATTTGTGACACAATCTCAGGTATAATCTATGTTTTAAGTTATGCAGAGTAGGAATCACATTTCCACCCTCTTTAGGTTTAACTTTTTAAGTTGTTTAAATCTGTGTGAACAGATAACATGCTAGCTTTTGTTACATATTGTTATGTATTACTCTAAAATGCAAACATATTGATATTTATTGTTTTTAAATCAGTGTGTTCTAGGGCAATGGCTTCAAAAACCCCAGTTGGATTCATTGGGCTGGGTAACATGGGAAATCCAATGGCAAAAAACCTGGTAAAACATGGATATCCAGTTATTGCATATGATGTGTTCCCAGAAGCTTGCAAAGAATTTCAAGACTTGGGTGCTCAGGTATAGTAATAAACTTTCTTTATTCCAACAGTAACTGTATGTTTTGAATGGTTCTTGCATGTGATTTTTATTTTAAATAATTTGGTTCTTTTCTTGGTTAAGATCACAATTGGAACTAAAACACTTTAGTGAACATAATCTGAATCTGAGAGGTTTCTCTTGGGGCAAAGTGATGATTCTACCTTAAGTCATTTTCATGCCTTTAGCCAGAATCACTGCCTTGTTGGGCTTCTCTAGCTGGGTGTTTTTTCCCCTTTTTATGAGAGTAGGTTGATGGCCTGTTCTTTCACCTCCTCTTTTCTCCTGCTTCCTCCTCCCCCAGGTCTAGATGGCCAGTAAGCTGCTTTTCATCTGGTTTCTACTTTGACCTTTTCAGGTTAGGTGACCCTAGTTAAAAATTCCTGCTGGCATAGCTGTAAGGGTTATAGGGACATATGAGCTTTCCTGCTGCTTCAAGGTGCAGTCCTCAGGGGCAGGGGAAAAATCTAATTATTTAAGTGCTTATTCTCTTGGAGGTGAGGAAGGTTATGGTGAGAGAAGAGGAAGGAATGAAAAGGAAAAAGGAGGGAAGGAAATTGGTCACATTAAGGAGGTTTACCTTCCTGCCCTGTACCCTGCGAAATCTTGGCCCCATTCCAGACAGTGCTATTGCTTTGGCTGATCCATTAATACACCCAGAAAGGCATTCAGTCTCTCAGATGGTTGGGACTGTCTTTTCTAAGTGTCTGAAACCCACCTGAATGTTTCAAAGCTACAGTAGTTTAGGTAGTTGTGGTTGGATGGATAAATGCAATGAAACAAAAGAATATTCTCAAGTAAAGAGAAACCAATGCAAAAATAATACTCTGATGGGACAGTGTAGAAGACAGGGAGAAATTTTCCAGCAGTGGCAAAGAAATTGTATGACTTGAAAGTCTAAACTGCTGGAGCTAATTGCAGCCATTTTAAATAATGAAGTAATGTCAAGATTCAAGAAAGATAAAATGATGTAGCGCACCTGTTGATAATTAATTGCAGCTCCCCCTGAATAATTACAGAATCTTGGCCTTAAGTAGGAAAGTAAGCTTTTCAGCTTGTTGTCCTAGCTGCTGTTTTTATTTTGTTAAAGAGCTGAAACCCTCATGGATGAACCAGCCCTGTCTTGGGTAAGAGGCCGGGCAAATGGAAGGGAAGTCTATTTTGAACAGTTGGTTATGTTTTTAATTCATGTTCTGCAGTGAGATTTCTTTGCTGTGGCTGCCCATCTGGATAGGTTATTGCCACAGCAATAGAATCCTTGTCATCCACTGCAAGACTTAGCATATAATATTAAAGGTGAACTGTAAGGCTTTTAAAAATAATGCCAAACCTAGGTTTTACGATTGTAAATCACTAAGAGAACACATGGGTAGACTTAAATACAAATAAAACACACTTAAAGAAAATATGTAAACATAACTTCCTCTTCTTGATCTATAGGTGTAAATCCTACTCCAGCATTTTTTTCAGAACTTGGAAACTTGTGGGTCCAGAGGGTCTTGTAGAAACTGCTGTGGAAGGAACATTGGGCTCCAAGGGCTGCTTTGTCCTTGCCCTGGCTGGTAGGGGTAAAACCATCAGAAGTGTTCACAGAGGTGAAAATATGACCCCCAAGAGACAGTAAATGTTGTCAAATGCCCATCGTTTAAAGTCATTGCTACTACTAAGGTATATGGAGTCTTGATTGCAAGTCTGCATATTCTGTGACTCCACTTTCTTTAGCCTCTGAAGTTAAGTTCTGGGAGGTGGTGTATGTCAGGAGGCACCCACCCACCTGCTGATGGTGAATAATAAAGGGAAAACTGACCACGCAGGAGGATATAGAACCACTTGGGGTAAAACTTGGAGAAGTTTGCAAGGCTAGACCCAGGGGAGAATACTCAATGGTGCTGTGACCAAGTAGGTTGTCCCTACACTCTACTGTCTCTTTCCCCTTCCCCTTAGTTGTCAGTTGTCACTTTCTTTCTTACACAGTGGAGTGCATATGTCATCACACAGTTTCTTTGCTTCAGTTTAAGTGTCTTAAAATCATATGTCAAATTTGGAAGTTTGAAAGTGTTACTGAAGACATCTGCTGCATAAAGCACCATAAAAACAGAGCTTTCTTCAGTGCATTCAGTGAGAATGGCATTTCAGGCAAGCAGAATCATTGACTGACTTATCGTAAACCTAAAGAAAAAAATAGGGGAGAATTTTGGAACGAATATAAGCAGATGCACATATTGAAGGGCATAAACCAATGACCAGTATGAAGAAAAGTCTCCCCTATCCAGTTGCATACTGCAAAAGTTTGCTTAAACTGGCAAGTATCAGAACACATATGGAACTTGCTGGCCTGCTACTCTGAGCCAGTATGATCAATGTTAGTAATCAGCAATTAATATTTTATATGTTTTTAAAAAGTTACACACGTATTTTTAATTATTTCAAATGCTTAATGTTTCTTAATAGCTTTCAAATCATTCGACTTTATTTCTGAGACATGAAGTGTCAAATGAAAAAAAAGTTCTGTATGCTGCTTGTTGAACCAGGTAGGTAGGCTTCCTCTGGGATTATTAATCATATTTGTTACAGTACCAGAAAGCCAAGAATGACAATTCCTACTTTAATTCCCACTTTTTTCACTACTTACTTCCTGTCTCCTGCTCTAATAATACACATTGGGACTGAACCAAACCAGAGATACTCAGAACTAAAGACAGAGGTGTCATACTCCTATATAAAGTGTTAGGCTCCCTGGTCTCCAGGGAAGCAAGTCATAAAATTAACTAATCAGGTATAGAAGCCTTTCTGCTTATAATTGCCTCATTTATTTCTCCTAACCTTTGTTCTTTGGACTAGAGTATGTTTCCTTTTATAACTACATTTTACCAGATGTTCTGTGTAGTATTAACTTATTCTTTCAAAACAAAACCTGCATATTTCTAAGTCCCATCTATATCAGTTTCTTTACTTTTTTTTTTTGAGAGAGAGCTTTGCTCAGTAGATATACAGTCTTCCTTTCTTTTATTTTATAGTAAGATAGAAATCAAGAAGTTTATCATGCTGTATCCCATAAATCCTTTAAGATATTATTCAGAATTTCTTATAAATGTGTATACAGCTTCTTTTCTTTGATGCTTCCTTATAAAAGCATTATATATAAAAAGATAATATATTTCCATAAGTGCTTTTAGTATCAAAGCTAACAAAAATGATAACAAATACTGTGGTTAAAAATAGATAAGGAATGATGAAACAAGGTCATCAATTGGTTGATTTGTCTGCATTATGGAAAAGAAGTAATTTTTCAGGTTGCTGTTAAACTGCAGTTTCTTTAACCCTTAAGCCATGTGATACGGATATTCTAATTTATTCACACTGACTAATAACTGCATATAAAATTTTGCTTAAGATGTTTTTTAAAGTTGAAAAACCCGAGGCATATAATTTATCTAGCAGAATATATCATTGTAATATTAAGGTTCCTCTTCATCATTCAGCAACAATAACTGGAAAATAAACCCTACAAGCCTTATCCACAACCAGTATCTTCTTTCTGCTCATCTTGCTTCCTGCTTGGAACCTAATTCCTTTCAGTCAAATTACCTGAATGAGTGAAATCAGATTTGGTCCTTGTGGGTTGAAGATAAAAGAATAATCTGTAGTTTTTTGTTGCTGTTTTCCCTGAGCTATGAATGTATTAACAATGCATATTTCAAAGAAATAAATTATTTAAAACTAGTATTGGACAAAAATAATAGTGGCAGATGCCTTCTGGCTAAAACTCTGGGTTCTTTTGAGTTCATTGGCAAAACTCAGTACTTTAGCTGTCAGTATTTCACTTGCTGTGTATGTATCTTAAATACCATCCTGCCTGCCTCTGAGTATGAGCTGGGAGAGTTAAGTTTGTTGTTTATTTAACAACAAACAGCTAACAATGTATTTTGAAACTTATTCACACATTTTTAGTGACGTATGCTTGAGCTGATAATTTTATTTTTTTTGAAAATGTCAGCCAAATGTTGTGAGAATCATTGGTTAGTTTATCAGATTTTTTAAGGGGACGCTCAGAGCTGCATTAAGCCTTTTTTCTTCTTTTCCTCAGTCTTCCTGTCTCCCAGTGCTGTATAAGCCAAGGAAAAAAGCAGTATTTTTGTCATCCTTAGTGTTGTCCCTCCTTAGAAATATTGTAGAGTGGTATTTTGTATAGATGCAGGGTTTATAATGGATTGAAGATTCAGGAATGAGTTGATGGGATGCAAGCATCCCCATGATGGATGTTCTGGAGGAACTTTTGTGACATCCTTTTCAATTTTTTTTTTATTTTTCTGTTGATGAATCCAATTAATTAACATTTCCATTAGGAGGGCAGAGTTTGTACCTGGCTTAGTTCTGATCAGTGACCTGCAAATACAAAAAACAAACTCGGCAAACATGTTTGACATTTCTTCTTTTTCAGGAAATGTAAGCTTATATAATTGTATTTTTTTTTTTTCTTTAAAAGGTAACAGATTCCCCAGCAGATGTAGCAGAAAGAGCAGACAGAATTATTACCATGCTGCCTTCCAGTCCCAATGCAATAGAAGTCTACACAGGAGCAAATGGAATTCTAAAGTAAGAATTTGCTGTAGTCTGGAGAATTCCCAGCCCTACTCAAGGCTCTGTTACACAGTTTGTCAAATGAAATGCCTTCAGGGCACTCGATGTTCTCTTCTGTTTTGTCACTACTGATATTCCTAATTACATGAGTTCTCTTAAGCTGTGCTTGCTTTTGAATGGCTTTTGGCTAGAGTCTTAATTTTATTTTCAGTGGAATAATAATTTATGTGAATTTGAGACAATTTAACTGACTATTACCTACCTTCTCAGTTGCAAGTTTCTCTTACCATAGCATAATGTACTACAGATGAGTAAAACTAGTGTATTTGCTGGCAACAATTTTTTGCTCAAATACTTTTTTCTTTAATTTGAAATCCTGTAACTAAAATGTTCTAAGGAGATGCCATTGTGTCTCATAATAATAAAGTGCATTACTATAGAAGAGTTGACAAGGCTTTATTGATTTTTACTCTTATTATGTGCTTATTACATAAGAAAATATCTAAAGAGTCCAAAATATCTAAAGAGGCCATTTAATCTGAAACAGTGTTTTTTCAACTTTTGTGGAGGGATTTTCGCAGAGCCTAAAATCCATAGTTTGCAGAATTCTAATAATCTGACTTTTTGGACTTGCCAAAGTGAAAAATAAATTGTATTTAAAAGCTCTTGTGGCCACGTGTGCACTGCTCTGAGAAGGCTGACTAAGGGTATTGAATAGCTTTGAGGTATTCAGAGATCACGTAGATAAGATCATGTAGGATCTTACTGCTATCCAGGCTAATGGTGTAATTGAAGAAACATACAGCAGACAGTGGATCGTCTAAAACTGATGATAGCTTTTTTAGTTGTTGGTTGTAGGCAATATTAAGGTGCAGTGATTAGAAAATAAATAGAGGAGAGGGATTTTCTATTCTCTTTCTACTATGGAAAATATTAGTTGCTTCTTTCCCTTAGTGTCCATAGTTTAATTCCCCACAAAGTTGGACTGAGCAGATGTAAGTATCTGTAGCTTAGACCTGGCAGGGAAGAAGGGTAATTGGATCAGTCCCACAAAGCTGGGCAAACAGCTGTGGGAGAATTGTATCCAGGGTGGCAGTGCTTTGGAGACTGATTGGCAGTGCTTACTGATCTGATACAGCCAGTTAATCTTTTGAGTACCTAAATGTGGAAAATACTGCGGGGGAACAGAGGATGTGGAAAGCAGTCCTCTGCTGCTCCAGTTTCTCCACATTCAGAAGAAGGAAGTGTAATTGGACAGTGGTGGTTAATTGTCACTCTGAGTGACCTGTTCCTTGGTGACTAGTTTGACTTTGATAACTTCCTGAATCTTTTTAATCTTTACTGAAGAAAACATTGATGCTCTGAAGGGTTTAAGGGTTAACTTGGTCATCTGGCTGTGTTACCAAGGAGCCCGTGCCACTGCTCCTTGTCCTGAAAATAAGGGGAGATGATGTAAATGCTGTATCTGCCACCCTGTTTTTTGAGTGCAAACTAACTGCAGCTCATGCATTCTCTCTGTGGGAAAGGACAAGTTCTGTGTATGTGGCACTATTTGTGTCTGGAGCTACAGTGGTGTCCACAATTGTTGTACATATTGAGAGACTATTTCCATCTGTGTAGGTAATTCAATTCAGTGGCATTCACCATACTGCCAAGGTGCAGTGAGGCTCTTTGTCTGCCATGTGTAACATTAATTACCAACCTTTTTATGATTGAAAAATTATGTTGTTTGATTTTGTGGTGTTTGCTGGTCCAGTTGACGTCAAATTGTGGTGCAATTGAATGGAAAGAGGTATAAAAATATAATAAATATAAAATGCATAAAAATGCAATCAGGCTATTCTGATAAAAACTTAAAATATTGTATATTCATAGAAAGAAAATTGTATTCTTATGATATTTTAGGCTGTATCAACATTTAGTTCAGTTGCTTAGAATGCATCTTAGCTGATCTGTAGATTATATACTGCTCAAGCTTGCACAGTGGCAGGGTTTCTAGTGCACATATTTGTGTATTTTTTTTTGTAATAGCGTTTAAGAAGAACATCCTTTTTTCTGTTCAGGTTTCATTGTGCTTTAAGTCATTCAAAATTGTGCAGTATGCATTCTCAGGAGTATACATACTGAACAGATGTTGATCACTGAAGTTTAAAACTTTGTGTTTATTAGTGTACCAAAAAATGTCTGTACATTTATCGTGCTGTGGAAAGCCAGTGCTGTAGTAATAGGTGCAGATGTCTTGTGCAGCAGGTACTGAATAATCAATCTTTATTTTAGGAAAGTGAAGAAAGGCTCATTGCTAATAGATTCCAGTACAATAGACCCTGCAGTTTCTAAAGAATTAGCCAAAGCAGTTGAAAAAATGGGAGCTGTTTTCATGGATGCACCAGTTTCTGGAGGTAAGTCTTCATTAACAGTTTATCTCATACTGGACACCTCTCTTTGTTTGCAATCTCAGCCACCAATTTGTACCCTTGTTGGTACACATTACTTTTCTTTTCTATATGTACAGTACTTTTTCTTTTCTTTTTTTGCATTAAATAAATGTATGGCTTTTTAGGAGTATTTTTAAAGTATTAGAATATGTCTTAGACCTGGAAGACCCAGGTAGACAATGCTGAAGAATAAAATGGGAAAGACCAGAACCCTGCTTCCCAGCCAAAATATTAGTCCTTGTGTTATACAGTTAGATAACTTGTCAGTCTGGGAATAAAAAAACACAGAAAAAGGTATGTTGTGGATGGATTATGTATCTATCTGATCCTTTTCTAAATGGAGTATGGCCTTCTATTTAGCAGGTGTGCAATTTTGACATCTTTTATGTGGTTCTCCTTAATCCCTTTCCCCCAAATATGTTGTTTACCTGAGGGAATTATTTACCTTTTGGAAATGTCTGTAATTTGCTTTTACCCATAAGTTTTTACTTTAAGACTAACTATGCTACAACAACAAAGAAATTAAGAAAGAAAGGTTTGATTTGATTTCTTAAGAAAGAAAGGTTTGAAAGCTAGGGCAAAACAGCCCTAGCTGTTTTGGGGGTTTTGTTCCTTGAGAAAATGGTAATGCCAAGACTGGGTTAATATGATAAAATAGTTGACTGGTCAGAATACAAATAGGTTTTTTTTCGTGTTAGTGGTTTATCTGAATACAGATTATTTAGTGTTTAGTGTCAGTTACAGATTGAGTGATATTCTGAAGGAAGGGGAAGGAATTGATACTTTGCTTTCTAGTACATCATGTTTGTGAATGCCAAGCAGGGCTCTGAACAGATGATATTTAAAGCAGGCAGTTGCTAGAAATGTGAAGTTAAGTATGTTAGAAAAAGCTTTAATGTTATGCTTTGTTACTTCCATCTTTCAGGACCTAACACATCAAGGCTCTGGGGTATTATTGTACATCCTGACTGCATTGTTGGCCTTTAGACAAGACACTAAATGGAGAAGTATGCTCAGCTCTCTAGAAACTGGCAGGCATTAGTCTGTTGCTGTGCAATGCAATGGACTTGGCAGGAGTGTAAGGGAGGGTGTTTGTGGGACACAGTGAGGAGGGAGAGAAAGCAGCGTGCCTGAGCTGTCGTCTTTAGACCTGCCTGCTTACTAGCTATTATTGCCAGACAATTCCACTTGTGTTTTTAGGTATTTGGGTGTTGCCTGATGGATGTTAAATGTTCATCTGCACTGTGAAAAAAGTTATTTTACAAACTAAATATTTTGAAAATGGCTTCATCTGTAAACCTTATGGAAATATAGTGATGATTTGCATCCTGTCTTGACATTGCAAATGAAGTATTTTAAGTCCTAGAATTAGTGCCAGATTTTAGTGGCTTGTTTGCAGCCTTACCCTGAAAGATTCCTTCCCTTGATCTTTTTCAGATGGGCCTGTGCACCAATGAAGTGCCATCTCCTTCATGTGGTTGGCCTACAGCATTTACTTGCAGTTTACAGTCAGGACCCATTAAGTAGAAGTTGATGCACCAAGTTACTATAGCGTTATTTTGTATTAACTGACTTTGGAAAATACTTCTTATCCCAGGGGTTGCATGCAGATTATGCTGCTAATGCTGTCTAGAGATAGCAATCGCTTTATCCTGGGATTAGGATCTCTTGCAGGTCCAGATAAGAAAGTTGTGTCACGGTTCCCAGCGCTTCTCTGATTTGTGAGCTTTGTGAGAATGTGACAAATGAGGAAACATCGTCAAAAGCTGTGTTTATTTGTGTTGTTTTTTTTTTAATTCTAGAGGGGTAAATTTATCTTTTTGTGAAGATTGGATTCTGCATCTTTGTATGTATAAAAGGCTTTCAAAGAGCACATTATCACAGAAGCATATTTAAAACTGACTTGGCATTGAAGACACTACTGGCTGAGTAAGAAATCTATATTTAGCCTTCAAGAATTGTGTTGAGTTTGTCCTCCCACTGATTTAACTGAAAGTATGATAGAGATTCTCAGCTTGCAGTCCAGAGCAAACTTTACTAGTAGTTTCACTGCTGCTGCTGTAATATTTCTCTCTTTATAATTCAGTGTACAAAATATGCATTGTCTAAAGTACAGTGAGTGAAATGTAGCTTTTTTTTTCATTTCTGATGTGAAGCTTTCTTCATTGTAAGCACTGTCAGTGTTCGGTTATTACTTTCTACCTTCCACTGACTCTTGAAATTATATCACTGCTCTTCTGTTCAAAATATGTTGTACTGCATTCTGCTAGAACTTCACAAAAAGATGTAACAGCTTGATTTATTTTTCTGGTTTTGGAGTTAAGGATAAACTGTTTTCAATTCTTTTGTAAGATCCAATAATGAAATTTTGGTAGATCTTTCCCCTCACTGAGTACTTTAGCCAAGATAGTCATAAATAAAAAAGTCAGACTGCTACTCGTTAATAAGACCTGTCATGTAAAGAACTGTAGTCATGCTAAAATGGTAATAAACAGTAGAATAAAACATATTTTTGTAGGAACTGTGAACTGGAGCTGGTTAAAAAAGGTTGGAGTTCTATTTCAGCTGACACTTCAAACTGTTTCATCTTACAGTAATAGTTCCATAAGCTCCAGCTAACTGTTAAGTGATGGAAAGAATATTAGTAGTAACACTGTCAAATTGAGACTTCAACTCTCTGGTAATGGAGTAAAATGTGAGCCCTTGAAGAGTGAATTGCAGACTTATTCCCTGTATGGCCAAATCTGTACTTAACATGGAGCAAAGAAAAAGAACATTTAAAAATACTGTGAAGATCTTTTCTTGGATTTCCTTTCAAAGAGCAATATATTTTGTGGCTTCAGCTTAAAAAAAAAAAAAGCACAAAAGGACTCCTCTCAAAACTGGAGAAGTGAGTGCATTTCAATGGCACGATCAGACTGGCAGCAGAGATTAAACAGGCCACACAGAATAATTGGTGAACCTGTTTCTCTTGAACGCTGAAGGTTTAGTGCAGTGTCTTTTCCAAGGCAAGCAGAGGGCCTTCCAGAAGAGTTAAGACTATGTCTGTGCACACTAGTGCTTGCAAAGATGATTTGAAGGATTATGTAGTTTTTCTAATAGACAGAAGTCAAGAAATAAGGAATCTCCTGCATTGAGTGGTAGAGAGGTTTTGCTTGATTTTGGCTTTTTGGCCTGCTAATGCAGTGGTAGGCATATCAGTTAGGATCCTTGAAAGGCTGTCAAGACAAAGCTAGTTCATGAATTTAGACCTAATAATTCTGATCTATCCCTGTCAAAAGCAGATATTGTTGGTGGTGAGGAAAAGATCTAAAGGCATAGCAATATTTGCTCCATTGTTATTTCTGGATGTATGCTTTTATGCTTTCTTTTTAAAGACTGAAGACATGTACTCAGAATGGCTATGATGTTCTCTGTGCTCCTGGTACCAAGCGTAGCATTTTCACCTCCCTTCTTCTGCTCTTCTTCAGTCACTCCATGTCTTGCCTAATCATTTCTTTCCTGATGTGTTTCCTAATTTCTTTGTTTATATTTTTGATGAACGCATCTGATCATACTAATTTTTCACAAAGTTTGCAATCTAGGAATGTACGACATTCATACTACCTCTAACATTAGGTTGTAACGTGTTATTGAGTTATTCTGAAATTTAAATGAGTTAACTGTACTGCAGGAAGTGACTGAATAAAAAAAAAAAGGAAGGTTTGGGTGAACTGATTTCATGAAGCTGAAATGAGGACAAAGAAGTGTTTTGAAATCTGAGATGCCTAAAAAGCTTCTGATTACTAATAACTTATGTTTTAAATCATTTAATAATCCTTATGTTTGTAAAAATAAAGCTAGTTTAATAACCTCTTTAATTGGAGAGAAGGTGGAAAGGAATGGAGATTTTGACAACGTCCCACAGCGGCAAAATGTGTGTTATGACACCGGGGAGGGAGGAAGTATAAACCCTGTGCAGAAATCACGATGTTGGCAGCAGTTGCTGTTGCACAAATTAGATAGTACATTCACTGATATGCTGACTTTGTGAGGATATTTTTCTTCTATGAGTCTTATTATGCTTTTTTTTTTTGCCTTTTTTTTTTTTTTTCAAATGGAGAATGCAAAAGGTAGCAGAAGGCAAGGAAGAGTAAACAGGTTTGTTAGGAGTATCATCTAAAAATGTTCACTGGGGTGGAGACAATTGTTCCTACAATGACTAAAAGGGTGGAATGACTGATTTTATTAAACTATAGTGTATATTTTGGCTATAAAACTGTGTGTAGTCTGGCCAACTAGTGACCAATGTGTAGGGAAACATATCTGTCTCCATTTATTTGAAGGTGTAAAGATGAGTTATTTGGACTGCCCCAGTGGGATGTAACCAGGAATAATAGGCTGGAAATTATTAAGGAAAGAAAAATTCATGCTGTGTCTACCAGGAAAAACTTCCTAACAACATTCTTCATGCACTGTGGAATAATTTTCCAAAGGAGATGGTTGAAGCCAAATATCTTGACATGCTTTAAACTGTACTGGGCAAAGTGCTAGGAACTATTCTGTAGGGAAAAATCTTTAACTGGCAAAAAGATGGCTGCATGATCTAATAGGTCTTTTCCATCCCTAATGTCTACACTTCTGTTGTGTTCTTACACATGGTGTTCAAAAACAGTTAACGGAAAACTGTCCAGATGGAAGTTAAAACTCCCCGCGGCACTCTTCGAAAAAGAGTAAGGGATAACTGCAGAATTAGAGCCAACATTCCTTTTCTCAGTAAAACTGGTTCTAATATCCACGGCTGTATGGGAGCTGTTACCGCATTCCTAATAGCTGCTCTGTTTGCTTGTGGTTCCTTTAATGCTAAGATCTAGCTCATCCTGTCAAGTGTTCTGAGACACACAGAGTAAGAAAGGTCTTCACGTTTCAGCATCCTAGGGAACAAAAATTAATTTCATTTCATTTTTTAAATTTTGATTGCTTCTTCTGGAGAACTTTTAAAGTTAAGGAGTTGCAGATGGTATTTGGAAGTGTTTCTGGAATGCAGTGATGACTTCGAAGCTTTCTACAAAGTTTGTTTTGGTTTTAAATGCTCATAGGCTTCTTTCTTTTTGCTCTTTAAACAGAGCCTCTTGTTTGAAGTGTGTATTTTTCATTTAGTTGAAAAACCTAGTGTGACTCCTGTGCTTGGGATAGTGGGGATGATGAGCACCAGATCTTAATTAACCCCCTGACTCCTTCAGAGTCCTAATTCCATACTGTGCTAATGTGGATGGCATGTGTGAGGAGGAAGAATTAAGAAATCTTGATATTTTTAGATGCTCTCAGTGGATTAACCAGGAGCAGCAAAAGCTCAAGCTATTGAATTGTCTCACCACAGCCAATACTACAGTAAGCACTATAAACATGGAGTCATTTTCAACTAATTTTCATTTCTACCGATCCTGAATTCAGCTGTGAGCGTACAAACTATGTAAATGTTCACCTTTCAATTTGTCCAACAGTATTCAGTCCTGTTGGCTCTCTGCTTCCATTTATTGAAATGCAGAGGATGGTGGAGAGTTCCAGAGCTGAAAAGAAACATTTTTTAACTACGATTCTCTTCCAGCCAAGCACAACACAGGACCTGAAGTGAAAACAAAATGACTTGCTGCACTGTATTTGACCTACAACTTTAACCCTTAAAACTTTAGTTATTTTTTCTATTCTGGTAGTTTCACCGGGATGCAGTGCATGGAATTTCCTAGAACTTAGACATGTTTAATCTGTATCTGCTCCTAAGAAGAGCTAAAGGGTGGCTTGACAGCAACAGGGTAACTCATGGAAATGTCACCCTAACGCTGACCCATCAGTTTCTGTTCCTGGTTCTCTAAGCAGCTGTATTTTAATTATTCTGTACTGTGGAGGAATGTTAAATTTGTCTGCAGTAAAAAAAGGGGAGGGAGAAGTGTGAAACACTGTGTAACACTTTATTAAAACCTTTATGCATTTTAAATAAATCCACATAATGATTTGATAGTACCCCTTTATGTTGCTTAACTGTTGTTAAACTAATGGGTTTTTTTAACATGTAGTGTAAGACATTGGCAACAATACTAATTTGACATGTAATTATTATCCATTTGCTTTATTTGGTGTAAGTTGCTGCAAACCGTGTAAGATCCTAGTTACTCAGTATCTATATAGTTTAGTCAGAAACAACAGGTTTTTTGCTGTCATTTTGTTTTCAGTCTGTGTTTCCTTTGCTTTCTGAGAATGTATAGCGGGAACATGTGGCTCATGGCTCTTGGTACGTTTGCCAGTGGAGGTACAGAGAAAGTCATGTTGACTTTCAGCTCTGGCTGAGGAGCATACTGCTTGTGTTTCACGAGGATTAGGTTTCTTTATTTTGCTTAAAGTCATGACTTCTCAGAAATCGACAGAAAACTGACCTGTAAATCTGTGCAGGTGTATGAGGATACATAGGTATCTCTTCAGACTTGGTTGATTTCAGACATCCAACATTTTCCTGATTAAACTGCTTCCCAGAATTGCTACAATTGCTAGTGGTCTGAAAGAAGTATTTGGGAACAGTTAAATGCTTTTTGTCTCGAGTAAGGTATTTTACATCAACTATGCAGGAAGAATAGAGATTGCCTCTCTCTTTGAGAAAGTTGGAGGACAGTTGGAGAACGGAATTTTCGGTAGCATTACCAGTGTGTGAAACATTGTTGTAATAGAGCTCTAGTTGGAGTAAACTGGGAGTGTGTCTAGCTTTCCTATTTCTGCTGATACTCATCTTAGAACTTATATTAGTGGGAAGCTAGGGGTGATGCTGGGGCAGTGGGAAGGTTTTGTAGCAGAAGTGCAAAACGAGAAGCCGATGTGAATTTGGCAAGTGGGAGAGTTTCCTGAGATGGAGCATCCTCTCAGCAGACGTGGCCTGAATCCTGGCTGCCTCTGAGGGCTCCCACCCTCTCCAAGATGGAAATTCCCACAGAGACCACTAATAGCATCCCTCACTGCCTCGATGTATCCTGCTAAGGTGTGGGGCTTGACTGCTGTGAAACAATGCAGGAAACGCCTCCCAGGGCCAACAGGAACATACCTGATCCCCTAAATGCATCATTCCTATGCTAGAACAAACTGGACTATAGGAAGGTATTTCTATTAATGGTGCAGCGACTGGCACACCTAATAAAGAAGAAGGTGATTAATCTGTACTGTTTGGTCACTGGCACTTTTTTTCCCCACTGTATTAGTGTGTTTAGCGGTTCCTAACACTAACTGTGACTGTGTGCACTTACTTAGTGTGTTGTTTTCCTTAGTAGACAATTATACCAATCTTGAATGGAGCATTTTTTGGTAACTGGGTTAAAGAATTCTGAGAAGATTGAAACAGTAGGCAGCAAAGCTTGTTAAGGAGTTTTTATTTTACAAGCCCTCAAGAATTCAGAATGTGGCTTGCTTACTACTTTAAAAAGTCCAAATGTCCCTTATAGACTCCATTTCAGAGCCAGAATCAAATCTATGCTATACTTGTCTGAAAATCCAAACATGCACTTTTGGCCGTTACTGTTTACTGAATCAGAACCCTAGTGTTTCCACTTGCACTGTATCTAATTTATCATAAGTGACCACAAAAACTAAAATTATTTATATGTTGGCACCTAACAGCTCTACTATAGTTAAGGGTCTGTTGGCATTTCCATTATAAACCTTCCCTTTGAGAGGTTTATAACTTGGCGGTTTTACTTTTGCTTCAGGCTCAAATGTGCCATTTTCATCCAAGCACAAATTCTTCTACAGAATTTCATTTAAATCAGTTTGGCCATTATTTATTTTAGAGTGTGTATGCTGGGGAGTAGAAAGGAACACAGTATTTAATTTTGGTTTCAGAAGCTTTTTGGTCAGACTATATAATGAAAGAAAAATGGTGCTTTTTATTTTATTTTGGAGCTACTTAACCCTTCCTTGGATGTGTCAGAGTTACTAAAACTGGGCTTTTTCAGGTTGCTCCCAATGCTCACATGCCACACATCCATTCCCACCCGTCCACCTACCCATCTTGCATGTCCCTACCCAATGCCATGTTTTGAGGAAGCATCCTCCATCCTCTGCCTTCTGTCAGCGAAAGGTTTATGGGGAGTGGATGTTCTGTTGAGAGTCTGACCAAGGAAACTGATGGAGATGAATTGGAAAAAGACAGGCCAAACGCAGTTGTCAGTCAAATGTAACCCTACGTGGTTAAGAGTGGCATTTCCTATGGCTCTGCCATTTCTTGTGGGATGTGTGTAAATTACTGCTTGGGTGCAGTAATCCTCCAAGTCCAAAAGTAGTGTTTTCCCTTCCTGCTGAATGCTGAACCACAGAGGAACTTCAACTCTTTTTTTAGTCATAAATTCTTGCCATAGTACTGTATTATTATGCTAATTAAATTCTTGCCACCCGAATATTACATATCTGTAATGTTTCAGTACGAATCATAGTAACACAGTACCAGTGTTCCTTTACGTCGTGGTTTAAGAATACAAAGAAGGGAAATTGCATACAGAAAGTTAGAAGCTTTTATTAGACCAAATAATACAGCTGAAAATAGAAAACAAGTTTCTGAGTCAGTGCTTTCATCACATTGCACAAGAAGCAGTAAAGTACAATAGCTTTTCTTTTTTTCCTTTGCTATTGAATTACTCACAAGAAAAAGCTACTCGATGGAAAACAAAGTGGGGAGAGAATATGTGGTTTGGAGGCTTCTCGTGTACTCATCATTTTGGGGTCATCTTTTTTCAGGTAGTTCCTGCAGATTACTGATTGGACAAACAAGTAATAAAACTGCTTTGTTGCTCTTTGTCTCCAGTTTTATTAGCAAGAGGGAGAAGGGAAGCACGAGTATAATTAATTATGGCAGCAGACACTAACAGCTTATTGAACTATAGGGCATTAGATCTCATTGAAGCATTTGAAAGTCTTCTCCATCTTGCTTTTTTTGCCCCTAATTCCAGTTGTTAGTGAATTCATAGCTCAATATCCCAAATCTTGAATGTTTTAGAGACAACTGGTTATAAATTGTATTTGTGTATTTTTAGTTTGTTGGCAGTTAAAAGCACCAAAGGCTAAAACTTTAGTATATATTAAACCCTGTTATTTTCAGCTTTGGACTCTGGAAACAGAAGTTTACAGAAACAGCAAATGTCACAAGATGTGGTTAGTTCATCACTCCCAAAACTTAAATTTTAATGACATTTTCACTGGTATCCCTTTATTGCTAGGGATCAAAAAATTTAAAGTATATACAGTCATGGGAAAGAAAATTATTAGAAGTACCTTAATAGAGCACATGTATAAAGCTCCAATTCAGCATAAATCACTTAAGCATCTACTTATGTCTATCCTTTTCCACATGGATTTAGTGCAAGTTGAAGAGGTGTCCTCAGTGGCTATGAAGTGCCGGGGGGTAATCTGTCTGTCTTACACCACTTACTATCCTTGAAACTCAAGGTTTTCAAAGCACTGTAGAGCTGACTTCCTGGGCATGATTTGGCTGGGCTTTTCATGCAGCTATAAGCTAATGGTTTTAATTATTTGGAAATATCCTTCATCATGAACTAGACATCGAGGATTTATTATTTGATGTCACCCAAGTTCAAGGATTTATCATTTGCTATTTTCAGCATCTAACCTTGTTGATACATAACTGAAACCTTGTTGAAATGTAACTTAGCAAAATGACTTATACTCCTTTCTGCCTTTCTTGGAAATGGGATAGTATTGGGTTAGAATATTTTATGGTTATTTTCAAAGCAGCGTCTCCTGCAAACATGACCTTGAAGCAGAACTATATATTTAGGCTTTGCAAGTTGTTATGTTTCATTACTGCTCTATTTATGTCTCTACAACACAACAGTGGCTGACTCAATTTAAACACTGTCCTTCACTTTCTAACTCTCTAATTGAAGCAGAAATAATGACCATTTTTCCCCTCCCTTCACCCACTCTAGTAGATATATTACCATTTCTCACAAGGTCACAGCTGGGAATGAATGCTCTTGAATCTCAGTCACTTTATTCTATCACAATTTGAGTGTCCTCTGTACTGCCTGATGAAATAAAACACATTTTCTAAATTCCAGTTGTTGCTCTGAATTTCCAGTGACAAAATCTAGAGCATTTTGAGGGACAAGAGAACTGGAGAAGGTTTATTAGCTGAATGGTATTTGTCTGTAAGTACCTGGAGTAGACCGCTCTTGCAAAGGAGTGTTTGTTTTATTGTTGTGTGGCTGTAGAGTTTTAACTCTTCCTAATGCTTGTGAACTTTGTCTGCAACTTTGCCAAGTGTTATTAGAATACATAGCTGTACTGACAGCTCTCACTAGGAGCTCTTGGTCACCTGCATGTGTTGCTTCGACTGGACCTGAACTCCCCAAGCTGAGGATGTGTTCTCAGAGAGCTATACAACTTGGATACCATAGAACTCTGGAGCTAGTTTGTGGAGCCCATCGTTACTTTGCCTCCTTAATCAGATACTTTTCATATGAAATTTAATTGTCACTTTGAATAAATATTCACTATGATGAGATAGAACTCCGTAATTTTTATTTATTTAAATAAACTGCATGGAAATTAGGTTAGGGAGGGGGAAAGTTAAGCTGGAGAAGTCATAGTTCAGGCATGAAGGCCCCGTTTGTAAATGTTGCACATAGGCTGTCAACATTTTTCTTTTCCTTAAAAAACAAACAAAAGCAAACAAACTAAAAATGGCTAGAAAGATATAAACATGCTCCCCTAGAAAGCAGCCCCTGATTTTCTTTTCTTGTGTTAATTTTCATATATTTGTGAAAACTTCTGTAATTTTCCCCAGTATTTAGAAATTGTCGATATTGGCTCACACTTACCTTTGGTGTTTTGGGGTACATACTCATTATAGAAGGATTTTCACAAGTGCACAAAGTTTATTACATGCAGGTGTTCCTGTTAACTCAAATAGGAGATTATTTAAAAAATAAAACCTGTGGTTTAAATCTGAAGTTACAGGAAAGACATACAATAAATCTGGTGTATTTAATTGATGATAGTGTAAGTGCTATCAATAAATGTAAATAACTGCTGCCCCTTCTAAAATGTAAGAGATTGTAAGAGGTTAACTTATGTTATTACAATACAGTAAACCGTATAACTTTATATGAATTAGTGGTTTAGTTATTAACAGTCAACATTTGAATGTTTCATTTTTTCTTTTGTCTTTATGTTGACTCCATGTACAGTTTAGGCAGCAGGAATTTCTTAGTATGAGCTTCTTAATAAGCAGAGATGTTGCAAAATGAGTCTTACGGACTTTTTTTTCTTGCTTTCCTTAGTACTGTAGTATAGTTTAGACCTCTTATTCATGTAGAAAAGTAAATAAGGATTTAATTGCAGTTCTCCACTCAGTGCTAAGCCAGATACTTGGCATACAACTGTCACAAGGGCTTCTTTTCTCTGCAATGACCTTAACTTGACCTAAAATGACTAGTTTCTGTAGGGATTGCAATGTCTCGGGCTCAGAAAGGTTCTTGTCTGTCACTTGGTGATTGCTTCATGTTGGGAGGGTGGTGTTTTACATGACATCATGGTGTCTCTACTATCAGTTCCTAACGGAGAGAGAAAAACTAGTTCCACATATTTTAATGCAATTTGCATTAAACTGCTTCTGTATACTCAGTGGAGCAGCAGAGACATCTAGACACCGTGGTTTTCTTTTTACATAATGTAGGCTGGGAATACAGTAGGTTTAAGATATCCGTCTGTCTGTTTCATTACAAATCCGTTTAAAATACTAATCATAATTCGTGTTCCCTCATTCTTTCCACATTTAGGGGTGTTACCTGGGTTTGGAATAGCCAGCTGTCTCAAACACTATCCGCATATTTAAAGGAATAAGAAGTCTTGGCAGACACTGGAACGATTAATTGGCTTTTTCAGCCAAGTCAGGTTAGGAAAGTATTTTGCGGGGAGGGGGCCGGGTGGGAGGGAAATACAACCTCCTGGTTTCAAGTTTGAGTTCTATTAACCCTTTAGGAATGGTAATCAAACTTTTTGCTAAGCACGGTTCTCCATCTCTGACATTCGTGAAATTCTTAAGTTAAAAGATTCTAATCTGTTAATACGCAGGACAAACATGTTTTATTAGGGAGACATGCCTAGGATGAGGTGGCAAGTGCTGAATCTAAATCGTGATGGATTTAAAAATCTCTGAGGTGAAATAAGCATTAGAATCTGTATTAAAGAACTCCAAGCTCCTCCTGGTATATACTTTCAGAACAGAAGAAGGAGGAAGGTGGTACCTGAGGCACAGGATGATGCCATCTTCCTGTTGAGTTAGGATAAAATATTCCAGTGTTGGACTCGCTGACCACATTCCACACCTTGGCTTAGCCACAGATGCTTAGTTAATATTTCATTCCCAGCTCAATAGTTTCACTTATTTTCATTCTAAAGCCAGAACAAGTACGAAACACCAAATTTTAATTGCATGTATGTCCTTGCATTCCTGAAATGGTTTGTTTGAAGTATTTGGATTGTTACACAATCTGTACAATTCTGTGTACCTTTTGGTGCCAATGAATCAATTTATGGCAAAGAATTTTCTATGCAGTTGCTTTTAACAGTTGGGTGCTCCTGTTCTGCAGATTGTTTGTTTGTTTGTTTCAATTGTTCTTTATGGAGTAAACTACTGGTAGTTTAGACTGGAAACTGTAAAGTTAAACTTTTTGGAATCGTTACTGCCCCAAGAGGGAATATAAACCATATTGAACAAAATTTATTTAGCCTATTAAAAAGTCAGCCTAAAACTACATTTAATTAGTTTACGCTATTACATCACTTCTAACGGGGAGTAGAACTTATGCAGAGTAAAAAGGAGCTCTATCAGGTGAGCTGACTGTGGCCCATATGGGGCTTTAAGATAATGATGAGTTTAAATTTCCTCTTAGAGCTAAGTGAGAATAAAACTGGAGGCAATAAATACTCTTGGCCAAAGCCATTAAATGAAAAAGCTGGGAATTCTCCAGCTCTTGACTTAAATTGTTTGTTTATCAGCTGGCGCCTAGTCTGGAGTCAAGAGCTGGAGATTTCTATCTGTGACAGAACTTTGAAACTCTTGCAGGACACTTTCATTTTAACTTAAGGTAACTTGAGTTTATAGCTTTGGCTTTAAAGATTACTAATGATTTACTCATTTCCTTACCATTTAACCAGAGAGGACTTTTTCCCAGGAAGGGATCTGTGTTTATTTAGGGCCTTTGTCTGCGG
Source organism: Scolopax mira (assembly GCA_004320125.1). Taxonomy (NCBI): domain Eukaryota; kingdom Metazoa; phylum Chordata; class Aves; order Charadriiformes; family Scolopacidae; genus Scolopax; species Scolopax mira. The sequence continues at coordinate 41,226 of BJBW01005479.1, forward strand.
AGGGATTAAAAGGCAGCCCACCAGCATTGTGAACTTGATGGTAATAAAAGGTCACCAACACACACCATAAAAACGTTCTTACTATGGAATTAATTATACAGTGTAATTTTACAAAGCATTTCAGTAACCCTCCTTTTAGACTTCTGCTGTATTTGATTTTTCCTCAAATAGAGAAAAATTCAACTTGTGGCATTAATTGTTTGAACTAGACTCTGTGTGTATGTGTACAACCATTTACAGTATAGCATACTCATTGGCAAGTTCAACTTGCAACTGAAAACAGTTGTAAAATTCCAGCTGAAGTTAGATCTGGACATGTGAACTTTAAAACTTAAAATAGTGCACACCAGGAGTATGAAAATGAGAGAGAGGGAGAAATGAAAAAAGATTTGTTAGCTAAGAAATGCAAATGATTAACTTAAACATTGTTGCCATGTTTGGTATTTTTATAGAATATTGCATATTTTCCAAGCCATTAAGCACTGGTCAAACAAAATCCTGTTATTTTTTCTAAGCCACCAGGTGGCATTGCAGCCCAGCCTGCTTAAAATAGGCAATTGATAACTTTGTACAGAAGACATTTCTCCCCTCCACTCCATTAATTTTCTCTTACTTTTAGGACTTACTTTATAATATCTGGTAGTGATAGTTAATATGCCTAAAACCCAAAGTTATTTAATTCTAGCATTCATTTACAAAAGGTAACAATTGTTACAATTGCCTCATCAGGGTGTTGGAAAAACATTAATATTTTTTTTTGCTTTGGTAAGGTGATAACAACAGAATTGTGTTTCTCTTTAACTTAATGAATGAGCTTAGATTCATCCACTGTGAAGGTCACAATAATTTACTAAAAACTGTGGAGAGGGCAGATGGAAAAGAATATGTAGAGGAATCCATGTGCTTTCCTGTGTTGAGTGCAAAGGTATCTTGCTATATTCAAAATTAGAATTAAAAACTACAATTATGAAGTTGGGTTTTTCTTCTTTTGCCTTAAAAAGATATCCTTCCTCCTTTTCCGGTTACCATTTAATCACACCCTCTGCACTGTTTTATAAGTGTACAAAAGAAAGCACGCACCCATGAAAAATAGCTGGAAAATTGTATTTCACCAATTAAATTATTAAATAGGTAGAAATATGTGTCATGTGGCCCATTTGACAAATTTAATCCAATAATCTTGTCAAAACCCTAGTAAATCTCTAGTTTGAGTAAGGGGGAATTTTTTTCCCCCAGTTATGTATTTTTTGAATGTATACTTTTATGCTTACCCTGATACAGATGAATTTAAAGTGCTAGTGCAGTGATTTATCTGCAGTTTTCTAAGTGCCACTCCTCTTGTGCCATTGCCCTTTTTCTTAGGCCATTTAATGGGCATAATCCATTTTAAGAAATGTATATGTTTTCAAAGTAAGTGTCTCTGACTTCCCACCTTGTTGAAGTCCAAACATATATGTTTTGCTGTAGCGTGAGTATCTCAGATGCAGCATAACCAAAATACTAAAAATTCAGATAAAAACCCTGTGTGATATTTTAGGTAACGCTTTCAGCAGATCATACTTTACCGTCGATTTCTGCACTAAGAAATGAACTAGTAGAATAGGTAATTGAGGCTTTTGACCCTGGATATTAAACTTTTAAACTTGATACAACAGTCTACCTCTAAGCTTTGTTGTATACTGATATTGCTACTTACTTAACATCAAAAAGCGGTGGTAGTTTGCCTTTATAGATTGCGCCTGTGTTCTGGAATTGCCTCCTGCTGTCCTTGAACTGTTTCTTAGTTTAACGTGTTAGATTTTCTCATCAAAGCTTTTAAGCACGACGTTTAGTTAACACTTGCTCTATCAAATCTGATACAGTAGACTGGTTTGGAATAAAACTGTTCTTTTCATTAACAAACACGATAGCTTGACAGGCCTCTTTCCCAGCACATCATGGGTTTTTGGTGTAATGATATGCACATGCAGATTTTACATTGCATGTAATCTTTATGTTTGCCCAGTTTGCAGTCATTGCTCTAGGACTAGAGTAAATGACTGTTTTTTGCCAAGATTCCAAAAGTAAACTGGCCTCATTAAAAATAATGGTTGCTGAGAAAAGAATCTCTGTAAGTTGGAGCAGTTTGCTTAGAGACCTGCGTAACCGTAACACACTTTGGATTCCCTGTTTCCCAGCTCGGTTCAGTGTGACACCACTGCTGCTGGGACCTGCTGTGGGATTCACAGCACAGGGGTGAAAAACAAGAACACATGGATAAAGGGAAAAAAAAATAGAGTAACAGTATCCACTTAAGATCCGATGCATTGCTTGAGCTGGCTAGATAAAAATTGGGGAGTGGGGGAAGAAAGGAGAAGAACAAAGTAATAAAATGACTTTTAGTGGTAGAATCATAGAATAGAATGACTTCAGAAAACAGAATTCTCTTTGACTTTTCATTTGGCACGAGTAGTATATGTGTGTATGCATATTGTGTCAAAACCATGGCAATGTTGTATATTGCTTTGCCCATTTTTAAAGTGGTTTGAGAAACATCTTTTAAAATAGAAAATTCAATAAAAGTGTATAATGGGAATGTTTAATTACTGTAATCAGTTACAGCTACAGTCATTTTAGAGTGGCTGCATTTTATAGTATTTGTGTACTTACTGCTTTAAACTTTACAAGAGTTATTTCCTACATAGACACTTCTAATTTTTTTTTCATCCTTCTGTTTGTAAATGTTTTTGGTTTGGGTCAGTAAAAATGGAAGTGCTTAAATATTCAGCATGTGGCCTTTAGAAAATTTGAAAAATGTTTATCTACTTTATTGTCAAAAGTTGGGGTTTTTTAAGATTCATCTACATGTACACAAAGGATGTGGCTATGCATATGATTTTTTTTGCAGTTGATGTTCCTAGTAATATTTTATATTAAACTTACATGAAACTTCAAAAAGTATAGAAAAGCCCTTTCTTAAGGGGAAAAAAAAAGTCTGCGTATTCCCAAAGATTCATATTTGTAGCAAATGTACTGGAGTCCCACTACTGAAATAAAACAAAATATTTTTTTTTTTTTAATGAAACTCTAGTTAGTAACAAAGTAAAGATACCACATTAATGATAACATATGAAACTTTTAACCTCTGGTTTGTGCTCCAGCTCATACCTGTTTGAAATGAAGCGTAGAGGAAAAAATTAAAGCTGCTTCTGTAGAAAACATCCTCAGGCTTTTAAAGTAGATGCCTGGGACCATTCTTTTCGTCATTTGCTGGGATTAGAGAATTATAGTTTTGTGAATTGGGTGTAAAATAGGTGAGTAAATAGATGATAAAGTAAAATTTTAGAAGCGCCAGCAAGTTTCAGAACTGAAATCTGCAGAATCTGCTCTAGAAGCAGAATTATTCAGCTGGTGCCTGTTGGATAATGGAGCAGGACTGAGAGCAATGTCTTCAAGAAGCGTAGTACCTTTTCAAAGGTCAGTCCTGTTACTCATTTAAACGTCATCCTCCCATAGTTACACTTTCCTGTACCTTTGCTCAGGGCTGTGCCTAATCGGATAAAAAGCAGCAAGATTGCAGAACATCTCCTTTCCAGGACACTGAGTAACTCTAAAAAGAAAAACTGTTCTGTGGGAAGTGGGGTGTAGGTTGGAGTGTTGGTGAAGCAAGTGGTTGCATCATTGAACAGTGCAACTGGAATATAAATTCCTAAATCTTTTATGGTGTTCTTGTGGCCCTTTCATTTGATGAGAAAGAGGGAAGAGAAGGTGTTGGAAAACATCTTTTATGTGTGTGCTTGGTTGTCTGTTTCATATTATTAGTCTGTTGAAAATCCTAAAAAAATATACTCGTTAGAGCAATAGGCAAGGAGTTTCTTCCCTTGGAAGGGGAAGAAACACATACACATCCTGGAAAATCATGCATTTCTTTCCTTTGCTGGCTTCTGAACGATGTGGCTGATATAAATACTTCTGGGTTTTTCTGCTTTCTTAAAAATCCAACATCATTTAAATTAGGTGACAGCTGAGAAAAATTGATCTTGAAATCTGAAGTACATCATTGCCTGTTCCCAATTTGACTTTTTAAAATGACTTCAGAAATAATGTTTCAAGCAAGTAATAGTGTACATAAACTGTTTGAAGTTCTCACCTATGGGCTATATACCTTTTAGCTGCTAGTAGATAGGACATGTTAAATAGTGTGTGTGTGTCTGCATTTATATCCGTGTTCTTTTCTCTTATCTTATGGTGCCCTACCTTACATAACAGAAATGACCCAATAAAATGAACAACAAAAAGTGTAAAATTTCCTTACAACAACAAGAACCTAAAATAATCATTTTATAATGCCAATGAGGTAGCTGACTGTGTGTGTTATTGGGTAATAAGATATCCTCTGATGTGTTTACTGCATTCAGCCTTCCACACAAATATGTATTGGGGCCATAAAATGACAGTAATTGTAGTAGCATACACCTTACCTTCTTGTTAAATTATTTCGTTACATTAATGATTATCTAGTGAAATATATCTCCTTTGTAGAAAGGAGAATTGATAGATTTTCAGTTTGTCGTTAACAATTATGTTGAAATCTCAAATTTTGTATCAGCGTAAAATTATTTAATGGTTAAAAGTTTCAACGCTGCAATGCCTCACAAGACTGAGATAAATTTGAAATTATTTATATGTAAATACCACTATATATAATGTATGGTATCACAGGAAACTCAGATTAATATGACTAGATGGTGGAAAAAATATTTGTTACCATGGTTTGCAAAACTGACATTCTTTGTCAGTTCCACACAATGTTTTGAATGAGGGTGGTTATAGTCTAAACACAGTATCAACACTTTGCCTTCTTTGGTAGTGTCAAGACCTGTAACATTTTAGATAAAAATGAATACATTTTCAGTTTAAAAAATATTTTTTTTATCCATATTGCTAGACTATAGAAACTTACTATCGTTTTGATGGCTTTGAAGAATAATTAACCAACAGAGTACAAGTTATATGTTACATTAGATGAAACCACACTTTGTCATAGAATTAGATTTTATTATTTAATACTTAACAGTCTTCCATATATTTTTCAAGGCTGACTGACCTGACTGTAGACTACGTCTGTGTTCATCGGTTTATCTTTCTTTTGAGTGACACACTTGTGTCCTATATTATGAAAATAACCTGTATCCTTTGAACACCAGTAGAGTAGCAGTGAGAATAATGAACAGTAAGAGTATCAAACAATAGGAGTAATCAATATTTTATCCAGGGTATGCATGGGAGGCAACTAGAAGAGCTATATCGAGTAATTGAGAGCTGTAGATACTGAATGATGATGAACTACTGAAAAACATGGTTTTCTTCTACTGACGGGTCAGTTTGAATGACTGAGGGCATGAATGTGTATGGTGAAAGAAAGTGAGGATGGAAAGGTCTGTGCTTCCCAGTAAAAATGGACCAGCAGGTAAGGTGTTTGAGTCTGTTTTGGAGGAAGAACAGTCTCTAAAGGCAGGAAGTCAAAAAGTGAGGAGAAATAAGACTGTCCTAGGAGTCTCAGCTTAGTCTAAACTTTTAATCTAAAATTTTTTGGGGAGCAGGGGTTGCTTGACTTTTTTTTGGGAGCAATTTAAAGTGAGAGCAGCATGCTGCAGCGTGCAAAGATGTTTCTTTGCTTTGCATGTGGTTTTATTCATGTAGTCTCTGAAGCATATAGCTCTCCTAGACAGGTGGACTCTGAAGAAAAATATCTAAGTAGAAAATGCTGTAATGATTATTGGGGGCAGAGTGTGAGACTGCTGGACTGTGGACTGACCAAGAAAAAGATGAAGTATCACCCATGTAGGTAAGATACATCCAGAGTTACTAACTGGAACCAGGAAGGGTGTCACAGGGAAGAGAGGGGACTCTACCCATATGGGTGCTGGCTTGGAGAATTCTGTACTGATGAACTCAAAGTGCCAAAGGTTTATATCTCTCTTGAAATAAAGAATAGGAAGCTTTTATGCCTTGTTTTTGTGGGAGGAGTTTGAATGATTATATTACACCATAAAGGAATAGCTTTGTTGATGTCAAGCTTGCTTTGGCTAATAGAAAAACTATAGACCTATTGGATGAAGAACTTGATTTCCTTGAGGCTTTGTCATGGGTACAAAGAACCTGAGAAAGCATTGCAAAACTAGAAAATCTAGAAAGCGATATTGTTTAGTATATCCCAGACTACATCTTGCATGCCAGGGCTGTTCTGAAATCTGATCTATTTAAGGGAGATGTTTTCTGTCACTCATTGGGAAGGAAATAGCAGTGTACTATTCTGGTGTCTCATTTTCAGAGAAGTCCTGACTTAGAGGGACTTCAGGAGGTCATATCGTCCAGCGTCCCTCTTGAAACAAGACTGTTGCCAAAATTAGATGAGGTAGGCTGTGGCTATTTCTTCTATGGAAAAACCTTCAAGGTTTGAGGTTCCACCACCCTTACCTGGTTAAGCAGGTTCAGTGTCAAACTCCCCTCCCAGAGAAGAGGTCTGCAGAGGTCAGATACAAATGCCAGAGTTCTATCCCAAAATGCTATGGCAGAGAAGCACATGGAAGAATGAGAACTCATTGCAGGTATACTTTTCTAGTCAGTCTTGATATTTTTGGGATGCGACAGATCTGAAACGGATGTGTCTTGTTTCATGAACGCTATACCTTAGAATGGTATACCTGTTGGAATTTTAAACGTAACAGTTCTGAGAGTCTCAGAATTGGTTATAAAATACTGAACAGTGCCAGTGATCCAAAGACAGATGTAGCTGAACTTAAGATTCTCATTATCTAAGTAGTTTTGAATATAGGCTTTGCATCTCAAGTTGTGTTTGGGATCCAGAATTCAGACAAGTTGATACATGATCCTATAATTTCTTTGATCCTATGATTTCATCCACTGCATGGATTGTCACAAATTGTCACAAATCTTGTCTTTGCCTGGATAGAGAGTAACAAAGCCAAAGGAAAATAAATAGGCAATATGCAGTTCTTTTTCTAAGTCTGCAGCGTTCAAGGAACCATTGACATATTTAGTCAATCACCTCCTTGGATGATTCTGTGAAAATGAAAAATTATTATATAATTAGGATGTCTATAGTGAACCCATGACAAAGCAGTTGTTAAGTGGGTCTTTTATTGTCTGATACCATGTAATCTTTCTCTTAGAGGCAGGTCATTTTATCACAGTGAAAAAATCTTCTATTTTCATTGATCAGGGTTTTCTTGTGTGCTAGCATTAATAAGTCCTGGGAATTCCTTAAGAGTGGAAGCTTAATAATTATCTCTTTGCTGTCAAAGAACTAGTCTAGTTGATGCTTGGTTATTGCAATGTCTAATGTCAAGGTTCTATACCAGTAATTAGTACCAACACTTCCCACATACTGAATTTATATCACTGTGACCACATTTTTACATATGTTGGGGAATACCTCAGTAACCCTCTTAATATGAGAATATTAAGAAATATGCTCTGTTTTCTCTCCCTAGAAATTTAGTTTGCTGCATTTTTGGTTTTTTGCTGTCTGTCAGCAAATGTAATAAGATCAAATTGAGCAGTTCTGCAATGCTTTTCAACTAATTACACATCATATGTAAAAGAACCTTGCTGTACTGCCAATATAATGTGGAAATACAAAATAACTTCTATTGAAGACACTTTTGACTGTTAGAAGACATTAAGTGGCCAGATGAAGGAAAAGCACTGAGCTGGAGGCCTGGCAGAATGGAAGTAAACTATTGATATTGAATCTTTGACCTTCTGGTATTCTAGGAATGGATGAACAAAGGAATTACTTTTTCTCATGAACTGGTGCATGAGTGATCGATGAGAGTTGGATAAAAATAATTTATTTTTTTTAAATGCTACCTGGGATCACTTCTGGTAGGGTCTCAGAAAATAATTTCTGTTAGTTTCTGACTGAAGGAGAGTTAAAAGTTTATAAGAACTTATTTTGGAAAATGCCTAGCAGAAGCAGTGCCTGCAGCACACGTGTGCGTTACCAGTCTTGCCAGCAGAACCAATGTATTTTGTGACAGGTCAGACAGTCAAGCCCTTTTCTAACTGTAAGGAATACATGAGCCATAGATGCTTATGCCTAAATTTCAGTGTTACAAACCATCCTCCTCTGTCTATCACCATAATAATCAAGCTGCTTCTGCTTTATTTTTAAAGCAGAAAATACAATAAATGTCCTCATCGGACGCTTGCTTAGTTTATAAGGGTTTGTTTTTATTTATATGTGGGGAAAACAACACAATCTATTTTAGCTCAGTTAATGGGTGACTTCATACTCTTTTCTTTCATTTTCTTTTCACAGAATAGAAATCCATAATCTTGGAGTAAATGCCACACATTTAAATGCCAAGTTTCCATACCTTGTGTACAAACATCTACTGTTGGAGATGAATATGGTAAATGGTATTTGTTGAAAGCTGTGTTTATCAATGGAAAGGAATGTAGTTTGACTCAAAATCAGCAATATCTCTAGTAAAAATGGTAAAGACTGAAATCATCTGAAGTCAGTGAGGGACTCATGCAGTGAGGTGCTATTGGGAGGAATGGGCTTGTTTGCTCACCATGTCTACGTAACGTTTTAAGTGCCTTTGGGTGTTCATTGGAGTTTCCACATTGTGCTGTGTGATGGGGATTTTTTCCATGGCTCTGCTCACCCTTGTTCTTTCTTTGCCACCACCTCGCTTCTGTGACATGGGAATTTTGGCTGGATTTGTGTATGCAATGTGTTATTACAGTTTATCCAAAGCCCAGTAGACAGACAGACTTCTGGCGAACCACATACTGCATGTATATGTTCTGCTGCCAGAGCTTTGGCCGGATTTGGTTGCTCTGATTCTCTCCTTTACTTGTTTCTTTTATTGCACTCATGTCATGGAGTGCAGATTCTTCAAGTCATTTCCTTATTTTGATAACTATAAATATTTGTTGCTAGTGGCATTTATTTTCAGTCAGCTGTTTTTCATTTGAGCACTGATCCTGGTTTGTCTCCTTTTAACTTTGAGAAAGATAGGCAATTGTATTTATTCTTGAGAAGAAATACAAAGGAAATGTATTTCTGAGCTTCCCTTCACATATTACTGGTGCTTCAGCCTATGCTGTATCATTGGCTTTACTACACGTCATTAATACTGTTTGAGTGAGAGCTTTTGAGAATTACAATTAATGTCTTTAATAAATGGTTAGTGCATTAACATTCACTGAAAAGGCCAAAGAATAGTAGGAGATAAAGGTTAAACTTATGGGCCCTCTCCAACTGCAGAGCTGAATGGTTTTTCTAACTTTGTGATGAAAAGAGTTGATGTCTGTCTGGTTCGATGACATCAGTGCAGCTTGTTCTCGTGGGAAATAATCTCCCCAGCAGATCTGTAGGAAGGAGCCTATATGCCTCTTCAGCTTAATATAATCAGTGTTATGCATAGATATGGAGATTACTGTAGGAGTTTCCAGTAAAGAAAACTTTGCTTTAGGGGTTTGAAACTCTTGCTGGAGAAGTACAGCCTGGGTGAACGTTGTGACTCACTAGGGTGATGAATCTTAAGGAATATTTCAATTTCTTCCTTCTGACATAGCCTCCAGTTCTGCTACCTGAGGATTAGCAGCATTTCCAGAGTACCTAGAGCACCAGCACCCTTTTTTATGCAACTCACAGGGTTTTACTGTGGGAGCTAAGGTGACTTTACTGAAGTTCATCTACTTCCTTCTCTGGTGGCTGGGAGGATGCTTATAGAAATGCTCCTATGGGTTCCATTTTTGGCAGGGACTCTTCCTTATCACCAAAACCAGCACTATCAACTTTTGAGTCATTAAACATGAGAGAAGTGGATTCAGTATGAAGGCAGACTTGGAATGTTGCTTTCAAGAACAAAGGGAAATAACTAATTAATAAAAAATGCACTTCCATTTCCATCTCTGCCCTTGCCTAGGAGTGCAGGAGGGTGTTTATCCTAATGATTATTAACCTCTTGCACTTGCTGCAATTATTAGAGTATCCAGTGTGGCTTTCGGGGGCCAGAGCAACTGTTCTTTTGAGTAGATCCCTCAGCTAATACAGCCAGAGCAGAGGTTGATCAACATAAACAGGACAACAGAGTGACAGGACAAAAGGGAAGACACAGCTGCTCCAGTGAAAGGGGTGGTATCAGAGCACCATTGTGGTGGGTCTATGTTGGTAGAGGTTTGGAGAGAACTGAAGGAGGCTGCCACATGGTTCGTTACGTGGTACTGCTATCCCAAACCTGTGACCCACTGTCTCTGTATTCAGCAGAACCTTAAAAGGGATTGTATTAAGCAGTGAGAAATTTAATACAGTGCTTCCTGCGTTGAACCTAAGATGAACCTGTCACTGGGTTTCCTTTTGCTCAGACACTGATGCAGCAGGCTCTACCCCACGGCAGAGTAAAAGCAGCCGGAGTAGAAAAACTCCTTGTAACATGTGGCAAAGCAAATTGCAAAGAAATCATTCAAGGGGGCAGAAGGAAGCTTTCTTTATCTGGAATGATTAAAAATTGTAACTAAAAAGTTCCTGCTTGTCATTTCATGAGATTAAATTCTCTGATCCACCGTCCTTTTTTTTTTTTTTTCTTTTTTTTCCTACTGTGTTATCTTATCTGTGGTATAGCTATCACTTTGATGGTTTAATTGTATGTGTCTCTTGACCTCTTTAATGATAGCCCTCTGTTGGCCCACTCTTCTTTGCTTTGACCAGGTGGCCATATGGCATCATCTTAACTTCCTTCAGTGGAGTGTTTCAAGTCAAAGTGCTTCTCCCAGACAAGAAAAACTTGCTATAGTATAAATCTCTCTCCTTGATCTCATTGGGTCTCCTATTTGTGACTTGGGTTGCCCGGGACTCATTGTGACTGTGCTTTCCTCCTCCCCATCTCCTATTTGCAAATCTGCTTCAAGCCATCTCTGTATTTTGCCATCATCTTTTATTCCTGATGTTACAGGTTCTTTTCCACGTTTGTCTCCTCACTCATAGGTTTTATGACTCATTAATTTCTTTTCTACAGTTCATCAAAGTTCAGTAGCAGATACTGGGAACAGTGGAGAAACTAAGAGTTTCCTTTGCCATAAAGAAGATACGGCTTGTCAGGACTGGGAAGTATACTGATAGTGGCTTCCCTTAAATCTTCCTGCTTAACACTGCCCATTAAATGGTTGAAATACAAATCTCAGATAACATCCTGTTTGGCCAGAGCAACCTTACAGAGGAAAGTGTGACTTGTAGTTTTTGCTCAGACAACAAAAATAAACGCTAAATCCAAATTCCTTAGATTTAGTTAGCATAAATGTTTTTTCATATCAGACCTCAAAGACTCTGTTTGAAGGATCTGTTGTTCCAGGAAACATGATTGAAATTGAAAAGATATAATGGGCATCAGCCTCACAAACTATCATTTGTCCTTTTATTCATCAAAATAATAATCATACTTGCTGCTCGCAAGAATACTTCCATGTCCCTATATGTTCTTTTGCATTTTATATCTTGACCAGGATTTAAATTTTCTCAAGATAATTCTTTTCAGAAGGAAACTAAATGCATTTTGGATTGATTGCATTATTGGTAGTGTCAGAAGCTGTACTTACATGCCAGACTATGTTGTACAATATAAACACCTGAGTTAGCTGTAAAAAGGAGCAGAAACTTTATGCTGCTGTGGTTATACACTTTTGAATATGTGAGTTTACTTGTTTTATAGTTGGCTTGTTTGTCTGATGTGAAGAGTAGATTGTGCTGTAAACATGCTCAAAGCAGAAATCTAGTGGCAGTGACGCAAGGTTAAAAATTGGAAAATAATTCAGTATGAAGTTTTTATTACCCCACCTTGATAACATTTAAATGTAAAATCGAAGGGTGGAGCTGAAGGAAGTGAAAAGTCTGTGTAGAGAGTGAACTTGTCTATTTCTTGCCCAGACTTCCTTTTAAAGTGATAAAGTAGCAGTAGTGGTGCACTATTGTCATGTCAAAATTACACAAATAGAAGTTTGGGACAAAAATAAGTTAAGTTCAAAATTTCTTCAGGCAGATATACATCGGTAGATGCATTATTGTAATACAGTCTGTATTCTCAGAACAATTTGCAGAGATATTCCTGTCGTAAATGTTCTTTTACCTCTGTGTTTTAGTTCTTTTTTAAATGTTCTTTTTATGTAGGTGAAAAGGAAAGATAAATGTAAATATCAGATTTTATGGAGTAAAATGTAGTGGGAAAAAATCTTCCCCTGGATATTCACCTAATGATAAAGGAGGGAGTAACTCCTGATTCTTTTGTGTATTAGAGATTTGTATATCTTTTGGAGGGAGCTATTGTAAATTTTGTTTCTGTTTTCTTAAGTGCACTGTCCAGATACTTTTTGTCCATTACCACCTTTTAACAGGTGCCTCTGTTAGGCCATGTCCTTGCCTTTGTCTGCACTTATTTTTATTTTTTTCTCTCCAAAGTCTCAAGTCTATGCTTTATCTTCTGTCAAGTTCTGTGAAATGTTGAGAAGCGTTTACTATTTATGCTTTTGCTTGTACCACATGTGTTAAAATCTTGCAGATTAACTATGTTTGGGTTTTTTTAGTGCGAGCTGGATGGAAGCTTGCTGTATGGAAATAACAGCTCCCATCTGTTTTGGAATAAATTACTTGTCATGGTGTCTTTACAAGGTGAACACTTGTCATAGACATCCTTCTGTTTCTGCCTTGATTATATTTCTGACTTGACCACTTCACTTTTCAGAGAACTTGAAAATTGCTGAAGAATGACCTTACAGACTCCATTATTAATCTCACGTACATAAAGGGATACTTTTCACAGAAAACATTCCACACACTACTCATAATGAGCTGAGGGAAGGGACATACGTGTTCCTACTTTGTTATCTTCTTCTTTTGGCTTGTATTTTGATAGAAAGGGACCAAATTTTGTAAAAGCAGATTGTCTAGGTTTTTGCACCAAATAAAATACTGAAATAATTGCATCCTGGTCCACACATATATTCTCCTCTTCTGGGCCCGTTTGATGTCTGCTCTTAATATTTGTGTATCCGTTGGGTCTTCTCTTAATTCCTTTATGAGAACAGGCTCTGAGAAGCAGCATGGTCGTTGCTGGGAATGTGGGAAAGGTACAGCCGATACCCAACAGCTGCTGTTGAAAGGATCCCAACACCGTGCAGAAACTCCCTTCAGTGCAAAGGATGTCCTCTCTCTCGACAGTATTCCAGCAGCCCAGGAAAAACCCTGGCTGCCATCAGTAAGTGATTGGATGTGACAGGCTGGGTAGTCAAAGTGAATCATTACAAAAGGAGAGAACCAAACGTTTTCTGGCAGCCCAGATAGAAGCGCTTGCTAGACATAAAGGTTGCTCTTTTTAACCCTTTAAAATGCCTTTTAATCAGTAGCAGCAGCCCTAAGTGAACTGATTCTGATCTAATGAGAGATTTACTTCTCCAGTCTCTCTGAGAAATTACAGCCGTCTTATCCTTCGTGTTCTGCACCTCTCACTACCTGCTGCCACTCTGTGAATCTAGAAATACTATGGGTGGTAGAGCTACCTCCCATCCCACAATTTCGCCTCCATTTTGTGAAGTGGTTTATCTGGAAAGAAAAAAAAAAAGTAGTTCTATTTTTACAAGTCCTTCAGAATAATTCTGGTCATTTGAGAGCAGAGAAGACCAAGTTACATTGGCTTTTTTTGGCATGTGATGACAAAAATACAATCAATTAAATTGTAAGACAACAAATTAAGATACGTAATCAAGCAGTGAGGAGTCAAATACAGTTCAGTATTGATAAATAGAAAGTAGTATTCACTAAGGAAAAAACAGTTGATTAACTCCTCATTGCTGCCTGATTTTGAATTAGCTGAATGCACTTAAGACATTTTCTTTTTTTTAAGCCACTCACTGTATATCCTTGCATGGTAATTAGTGAAAGCTTCTGTTTAATATGGGTCTGTGTACAAAACAAATAAATGTTAGAGTATATGAGAAGCAGGTCTGTAAAAATAATACTAAAATGTAAATCCAGTATAGAAATGAGTGCTGTGCCACACAGCTACATGGCTAACATATTCTGGTTGTACTGCTGTCACAAGGGTGCAGCTAAAATGGGGAAACTTTCAGGCTGTTGAAACAGAATTTGAAACAAAGGTAAAGGATGAAAATAATATCAGTTTCCTTTTTAAAATTAAATCTCAAAAAGTAGGTCATGATGGAAATATACACTGCCACAGTGTAGATTGAATAAAGAGCCCATCCATGTTTTCCTTTTCTCAAGGTATGATGATAAAGGGACATTCAACCAAATTCTAAGGCAACAAACTCAAAACTAGCACTAAATTTTTTTTCTAATGCAGTACAGAATTAATCTAGGAAATTAATGCAGTGACATAAGTTATCATTTAGGGAAGAAGCTTGTTAGGATTAAATGAAAGAATTAAATCAGTATATACATCTACCAAGAACACCCACAGCTTCATTAGACATGATTAAACAAAAATCTCGGAGGCATATACATTTTCATACTTCAGTGCATCAGGCACCTAGGAAATGGCAGAGGTTAAGAATAAATAATTTTCATGCTATTCTCATGTAGATTTCAGCCTTTCAGATTAAAAAAAAGAAACCCCTGACTCTGGAATTTTTGAACGTATGTGTGTGGGAGGCTAAGCTGTTCTACCAGTTTTAATGAGAACCTTGAACCCTGTGAGCTTTAAAGATGATGTTTCATATGAAACATCACTGCAGAATCCTGCATAATGCAGGAATAAAGCTTGCTGTGAGAACTGCATGAACAGACTTTCTGATTTCTTTGGCATTTTTGGAAGAAAGCCAAAGTGCTTTTCTAGTTTAGTTTAGAAATACCTGTGTGGTACACCTCTTAGTTCTGATAGGGAACAAGAGATTGGGATGGAAGAGTCAACAAGAGGAGCTCTTTCTCCACGTCTACTTGTATTCATTCTCTTGGTGGGAAAGTTATACCCTTTTTCTTAGCAAGAAGCTGAACTAGTAGGAGCTTGGCTGTCAGTTCTGCAACTGAGGAATACAGAAAGTGAAATTACTAATTGATGTAGTTAGGGTGGATCAGAACTGCATAACAGCAGTATCAAGTTGAGGGTACTTCTCAGGTGACTGATTTACTAGACTTGCTGCATTTTATTGAAATACCTGTCTTTGGATTGTCTGTGTCTTGTCTGCCAATGGAACATGGGTCAGTATTGCTTCTTTAACTTCCATTTATATAGTTGTATCTTGATTTGTAATAAATAAATGTTAATGTCACATAAATAGAGAAGAATAGCCAGAGTCTGACAGCAGCATTTGTGCTATTGTTACTGAACCTTTGTAGCAAAGTTGACTTGGTTTTGTCAGACACTGGCAGCCTGAGGGTTGTATCATCAGAGCTGCCCACATTGTTTTTGTCTGGAAGGTGTCATTCAGGATTACTTCAGTGAAACACAACTTTCCCAGAGTGCTAATTTATCCCTGAATAGGGATACTGTGGTTTTTGTGGATAGAAAGTAGAATAAAACTCATTTAAAATATGTTATTCTCTCAGACTTTCCTGGACTCCCATTTTTTTAGAAAATGCTTTTTCATGCCATCTCCATAAGAAGGAGAGGATGGAGAGAAAGATATCAGTTCCATGCACATCCCTCAGTTGATTTTCACAAGAATATATTTGGCTTCATTAGGAATGAGGCTCTTAAAGCTCTTTCAAAAGCAGTGCTCCTAAATCAAAACCAGATGTGCCAATAGTTTGCATTTCCATTATACTTCTCTTTTGCTCTTTTTCCCATCTACCCCTGCCCAAGTCAACAAAAATAATTTTCTTTGGGAACAGTAATCTTTCTGACCTCTTTGGGATTACTTACACCATTTGTGAGGATCCTTCAGTAAATCTGTTAAGTTTTTGCTTGTTACTTTGCTTAATTGCATTTCAGTAGCTTTATAAAAATTGAAGAATAGGCACTGATTCAGAATCGCTCTTTCTGTCTATAACAGTTTTGTTCTGAATTCAGATGTCCATTATTTGGTGTACTTGCAAATGTGTCATGTTTTCTTTATCCTTTCCTCTGTTTCACAAAAACATCTTTCCATCTTCCTCCCACCATTTTACAATCTTGCTATTGAACCATTTTAGTCAGCTGTTCTCCTTCCCCATCACTACTACTTTTCTCTTTCACACTCCTGTCCCACTATCATATTTGACGTCTGTTTCTCTTTTTCCAAGAAATTGGGTGTGTTCTAAATATAGCAGACCTTTCACTTAGATTTGTTTGAGAATCTTCCCATACTATTGGTATGACCTTGGTCCATGACCCAGTTATCTCAGGCCTTGGCAAATTGCATATTTTAACTTCTCCTTCATCTTTCACGATCATGATCTTTTGTCTCCCTGCTATTATCTTTCACCTAAAGTCTTTGTATCTTGCAGTCTGCTGTAGATTAGTTCCTGGAATCCTTTTCCTGGTTTCTGATCTCTGTCTGCATCGCGTATCTTCCCCTTTCAAGCCTTAACACAGAAATGCCACTCTCCCAAATATATCTTTCTTCCCATCTCCCTGACTCCCTCGCTGCCAAGCCTTCTGCCAGCACGGTGTGCTGTGCCATTTTTCCAGTTTCTCTCCAAGCTTGACTCATGTCTTCCTTCACAACAGCTCAGGTTTCTAGGCATTAATCAACCCATAGTCTTACTTAGGATTGCATCTTAATATTTTTCCCCACAGTCTTCCAACACTGAGTTTTCAAAATTTGTTCAGCAGTCATTTTTGAAGACAAAGCTTTTTGAGGGTAAGTGGTGAGTTTTTGAAGTAAATCTCCCGTGCAAGCCATTTTTCTTCACCAAAACTCCTTGTTGAAAGGGCTTCAAAAGATGAATCAACACTTAGAAAGGCAACTTTGTTCCTGTGGAGGGAAAGAGAACTATGTTAGAGAGACTTGGTTTGATTTGTTATCATCTGCCCTGAGATTACAACCTGAACTGGTTGTAAAACACTGTGTACCGATCTAGCAAAGTAACCATGCCTTGGACTCACTATAGTTGCATTCTTTGCTTTAGAAAACCTCTGCAATGTTCTTGTTCACTAACAATATTTCTTTTACTTGGTGGTAGTTTGAAAAACACAGTTATTTTAAATTTGTCTTATGTGCTAGATATAGATACTTATACCAGTTTGATCTAGCTAACAGTGTTTTGTTAACATTTCTTATGTCAGCTTTTGAATAACTTTGCAAAATGAAGGCATCGTCACAATGATTTTTCAAGTGGAAACTTTTGTTTATGTCCAGTGCAAATCAACAATATGATGCTTAACTCTTCCTTTCTAAATCTTCACCAAATGTTTCTATTATATGTTGTTGTACTTACATGATGAGTTCTGTAAGTGAAATCTTTCATGTCTCTGCTTCAGGGAAAACTACTAATAGCTCAAGCTACATCTAAATTAGATTCAGTAAATAAATATGTGAAAGAAGTAGGTGGTTATTGCTGCAGCAATCCTGCTAGTTGAACAAATCTCAATACTTGTGTGCTAGATAAAATGAGAAATCTTGCTTTTCATTATGTGTACCCCTGTGTTAAAGCAAATACCTCAAACCAATTTGATTGCTTTCTTGAATATTCTGTTTGATGTTTATTTGCTTGCCTTTTAAAATACTCATCACATGAGCTTGAATTCTGTCAAAGTTTTGTAATTCCCATTTCTAGGGGTAAATTATGTAGATAGTGTGGCTTTAACTCATGTTTGATTAGATGCTGTATGTTTTTAAATTAATTTCTCTCTAAGCTCTTTGCAAGGAATAGTAACCCACTGCAGAGAGGTTACAGTACTATGGACTCTGTCTGTTCTGCCTTAATGATACAAGGGAATAGTTGAACAAGAATAAATGAGGTACTTTTGGTGGGTAAAAATGTGAGCTGACTGTCAGTGTGAGATTGGTTCTAGGAGCAGTTAGCCAGCAGTAATAGGGCACACTTGAGTAATTGAATTTGCATAACAAGGCTCGCTGAAGAGATCTGACAGGCCCAGAGATTTGTCTGGCTGGAGATCTCCAGATGGACGTGACCACACAGCAGCTGGGTGGCACGTTTCTCAGCATGGTCAGCAACACCCAGACTGTCAGCTGGCCCCGGCAATTGCAAAGCCCTGGCAGGCCAGCTGGTGGCTTCTGACAGCCAGTGGCCCCGTTAGAGAATCTTTTCATTCTGCCTGTCAGGGTACAGGACCTGCAGGGACCAGTGGTAAGATGTAACAAGTCACCAGTGAGAGTTGTTAAGATGCTTCAGAAACCTGCTTCTGTTAAATAGCTGCTGCTTTACTGCTGAGAGTGAACCTTCTGAAAGCTTTTTCCATCCTTTAACAAGGACAGGACAAACCTGTTTTCCAGCATTTTGTTTGGAAATCTATCACTTGGTGTTAGTTTCTACATGTTCAGTTTCAATACCAATATTTCTGCATCTAACCAAGCATGCCCAGTCAGTGGCAGAAATGCATTTTATGTGCTTAATACATTTGTAAGACAAAACACTGAAGTTTTTCCCCCTGTACTGTTCCGTGAGTACTAATATTGCTGTATTCAAGGTTTACCAGGTTCAGCTAAAGGGAGCAGTTCATAGAAATACACTGTAAAGGAAAGTGTTCGTAACAATTTAGGCAACGATTTTACTTGGATAGTGTGCACAAATGTTCTGCATAGGTAGGAAAAGAATATGCATAACACTAGAAATCTCTTTCTCTGTCATCCTTCAAGAAATGATGTAAAAAATTAGGACTATGCCTCTCTTGTTACAAATTGCTTGGTCCTAACATCCCTGAGCCACAGACACTAAGCATTAAGCTGTTGGATTTAAACAATGTCCCCTCTCCCAAACTTGGGAAAGTACCTGTTCATCAGGAGTTTAGAATCCAGGTCATTCCACTCCCAAAACAGTAATAAAACCACTAACAGGAGTTATATACTCTCATCTGTTTATTATTTCTGTCCTCATTGATGTTACTTTTCCCTATTTAGAAGGTAACATAGTCAAAACAAGTAGTTGCCTGCTGTCTAACATAAGGCTAGTGATTTGGGCAGTCCCTTTTTTGATGTATGGAAACCCCCACAAACTGATAGAACTAATAAGTGTTTTTTATTTGATGTAGTATCCCTAACCATCCTAATTTCTTAAGGATCTTCTTGGTTCACAAAGATTATTAATTTACTTTCTTTGGGAAGGCTGGAGGAGGGATCTATTGTTCTTCAAGCATCAGTGGCTGGATTGTTTCTGTGGAGTAGCCATCGACAGACTTCTGTCAAATCAGTAGCCCTAACTTTTACCTTTTTTCTGAAAAATCGTGTCAAAGTCGAACAAAGTCGTCCCTTCCTTCCTATTGTGTTCTTTCTTTCTGGCAAGCAGCGTTCAGCCTTTGCAAACCTGGCCACTTGATTCTGCCATGAGGTTTTCTGCCTTCCTCACTTCATTAGTGCTTTCACTTACGAGTTACTTATGAGTTACGTTATCACAACCTTTATCTAGTCCCTACCTTCCACATCTGAAAACTTGAGTACCTTTAGCAGTCATGCCTAATTCTAGTGTAGCCATGCTCTGTTACCACTCTAATGTCAGGGCAACCTGGCTCTAGGCTCTTCCCTACCCACTTGTAATTTGAAGGTAACAGGGGGGACCCTATAAGATTCCTTCTCTAATTTAATGGTTCGTATCTCTGCAGGTGGGCTGGTATTCCCTGCCTGGACTTCTGCACCCTGGCTTTAGTCAGGCTGAAGTCTTTTTTGGATGAAGGAGGATGTTGTATCCAACTGAGTTCAGCATATTTGGGAGCAGCAAAGGCCTTCTTGTGCACAGATGAGTCTCAATTGGCCAGAGTAGTGTGAAACAGCCTCATGAAGCATCCCATTCATCCAGTCTTTGAGTCTGTTCTAGCACACTAGTTGAATGCTGGGTCCTCATTCCATTTCTCCATAGGCTGTCTCAAATTCCCTCCCTGAACTACTGCACCCTGGATTTAACAGGCCGGTGCCCTTCTGGCACTGTCTGGAATCAGCTTATAATGTCCTATTGTAATTTATCTGTTTAATCCATCTTGTTCTGTTGCAGGATATATGAGTTCCCTTTTGTCTCAAGAAGAGATAGATTAGACTGTTAAAATAAGACCAAAAACTTCACAATTTGGAGGGATGGGTGAGTTTCTTTTTCTCAAGAGCATTTTGATACCACTTCAGAAAGGCTTCTCTCTTAAAAGAACTCCATATGAATGGAGAATGAATACGAGAAATTGTCAAAATTTCTAAGACCACTTATATTGTTTTATAAACTTTAAATATTTTTACTTGTTTCTTATTGACTGTAATAAATACTTAGCATGCAATGAGTAATTTACAAAATGTTCCACTTTCCAAGAAGTGGAATAATGCAATTAAGCCTTTTAATTAATTTTTATATCTATTCATCAAAGAAGGCTGACATAACAAGTTATAAATTTTGTTGAGTCCTGCGATGCTGCAACATAAAACTCACAAGATTTGGCTTGTAGAACAGGAACCTCAAAGCATTTCTGTTCAAACAGTGATGATGACTGAGCAAATCACTGATTTGTGTCCATCAGATTAAAAAAATAGGCACGTAGAGAGCATATTCAACAAAACTGTCTTCCCTTGCCACCCTGAATTTTTGCTATTTACATTGTTTTCGGGTGGAGAAATACTTTAGGTCTGATGTATATACAATCCTTGTAAGCCTATATCCTAAGTAAGCCTTTGGAGTGCATTTCTATCCGATTCTGAAAATGCCTTTTTCAGCACATTTAAAAATTTTTTGCATGAATTTAAATATAATATTATTGAGAAATATCATTGATCGACCAGTGTCTCCTGGCACAATAGTGCAAATCTCTAATCGAAACACTGATCTGCTACCTCAAGAAGAGAAACTTGTCAACATTTGTAAATGTTTATGTAATCATTTTATGGTTTCCTATGTTGAATTCTAGCTAACTCTTGACACAAGATGGAAAATAGCCTTTTCAAAAGTCAGTGCTGCACTTTTGCTTCCTGTAGGTGATTCTGATCCCTTCTGTTTCTTTTTTTGTGTGTGTGCATTTTGCACAAAGGAAGTGAGGACTCGTACTTGAGATAAATATACAGAAGCTGCACAGAGACAAGGAAAGTAGTCTGAAAAATTGTACTCCGCATACAGCAAAAGGAATTGTTGAAATGCCAAAGTGCACCTTATATGTTTAGCCAAAAGTGATTAAGGGGCTGGTATTTTAAATGTTGTAGCAGGTATGATTGCCTTCCCTGATAAGAGCATAATGTTAGGCTGTGTTTAGCAGATCTAATTACTGTCTGCGTATTGTCTATGCCAATTTTAGTAATTTCTGGTGTGGATGCTTTACTTCTATGCCAATTTCTTAGTAGCTGGTTCGAGCATTTAATTTTTATGTAATTTTGAATATTAAATTGAAATTTGGAGCAGTTATTTATTTACAATTATATAGAATTAAATATGCTTGTAAGTTTCTCAATAAACAGCTCTCCTTTCTCC
This sequence comes from Scolopax mira, assembly GCA_004320125.1. Classification (NCBI taxonomy): domain Eukaryota; kingdom Metazoa; phylum Chordata; class Aves; order Charadriiformes; family Scolopacidae; genus Scolopax; species Scolopax mira. Next base: position 62,782 of record BJBW01005479.1, read on the forward strand.
TCCTTCTTTCCCCCATTCTCCAGGAAAAGCGAGATGCAAGTGTCATCAAAGCCTCTTTTTTTGAGGTTTCTTAGTACAGAGAGCTCAGATTGAATTCCCACTGAAACGCTGCACATGTAGCCAGAGAGTGTGTATTAAGTACTGACCTGATTATATTTATTTATTTTCCTTACTGAAGTCCCCACTGAACTGTAGTATGTTGATGAATAAGGGATACAACAGGAGCCAGAGCCATATTTCATATACATGATCCCCCCTGTTAATCTAAGAGAAGAGACACAATACAAAAATTAGGAAAACTTTGTTGTTTGAGAGTGTTTATTAGAATTAAGTCTGTATTCTGAAATAAATTGCTGTAATTCACTTATCCTTCCCAATCTCCTTATAATTCTTTATGAATGAAAGCCCAAATCTCTGATTTGTCTGTATTTGGGGGCAAAAAAAAAAAAAATGCTTCCTGGTTACATATTGTAAGACACAGAAAGATTGCAGGATAACCTCTTAAAAACCTTATTTTCTGTGTATATATCAAGCAAGGGCTGTTCTTTCTTCATCTACATTCCTGTGTACTTAAAAAGTTAATTACAAACTGTAATGTTACCTCCCTATAAAAGCAAATTTTTTTTTTTCTTTTCATTTAAAAGCTTTTAAAAGCATACCTTAAAAAATTATTCTAGCCACTGTTTTCTCCTTTGTTAACATTTCAGAATTATTTGGGGCATCTTATAAATAGCTATAAACCAATTTGAAAACATGCCAAATTACATCATTTATTCCAGGTTCTTACTTGTTTTTAATCAGAAAAAAACAGTCTGACTCTATTGAAACAACTACATGCATGCCAAAATATTCTAGAGAATGCTTGAAAATGGGGGGGTTTGGCCTACTCTCTGATTTCTTTCTTTAGTATTAACAACAATTACATCTCTTCAGTGCATATGATTCAGTGCATTTCTAGTGCAATCTGGTTTTTGTAAATCAGGATTTTTAAAAATAAAAAATGTGTCTTAAGATGAGAAAACTGTTTGCCCTCAAGGATGGATGTTTCTTTCCTTTTAATGTATGAAACATGTAGGTTTTACTAGTTCTGAGGTTGTTTTTCTCAACAAGTGGCTTTTGAAAGGATTTGTTATTTATTTAGATTTTGCTGCTAATATTTTTCTGTGCCCTCATTGGCAGCCTCTTCCTTGTTGCTTTGACTGCTCCGAGCAGTAACAAGTAATTCTTGTCCACTATTAAATTTTCTATGCTTAATTTATTTTATTTTTTGGTGCCATATTTATGGGTGTAGGGTTTTTTTCCCCTCTTACTCACTGTTGTTAAGGTTGCTTCCTATGGGTTACGTTTTTATTTCATAGTTATGGCTTGGGCTTTTTTCCATCTGGTGTAAATTTGAGATCCCATACTCCACACTGATTATCTTCCTCATCTTTATTTTCATCATATATGAGTATGTGTAGCCATCATCAATAGTTCAAAGTGATCTCTCATCTGTTCCTTTCAATTTTCACCATTATTTAATTTTACTTAGGAACAGGCAGTGCTCCACTGAATCTCTGCTTCATTTTTGGTCCTTCCTTTCAACTGTTTTCTTAGAGAGGATGCAGTTCTATCCTCCATCCTTACCTCTCCAACTTGCAAACCTTAGGTCATCCCCTTTCTTGGCTACTACATGCACCTTCACTCTGCAGCTGACATCTGCAATTTTACTGAGTTTATTTACAATGCTTGAGTTGCACATAACATCTATCATATTTTGGTTACCTTGTTCTCTTCTGTGCCTCTTTTACATGATGAGGGAGAGCAGAAGCAAAATGAAACAACACAGCAGGTAAATAAAGTGTACTGAACTACACAGAGTTTAGAAAATTTCATTTATTTGATTGCTGTCTGCCTGCCTTCAGGCAAGAATGGCAGGTCCCTTTTTTCTCTAAGTTCATGGAAGATGCTGTCTTCCATGTTACCACTGTTGTGGTAAGCTGCCTCCACCACCTGCAACATATTTCTAAAATGGTCTGGCACTCCGCCTATCCAACATATGAGTTATGGTTAAACTGTTCCTTAATTCATGTTGTGTCTTTGACACCCTGTTTGATGGAGAATCTGCCACTTGATGTGACTTGTGTCGTCTATCCAACACAGTCGGGACTGTGAAGTAACAACAGGACCTTGGTCAGAAAGGACTGTTCTGTGGCTGTAATCTGGTTGTGTCAAGGAGCTGTTTGGAACAGGGAAAAACAAGACCACCCCCTCCTTTATTCCTCTTCATCTCCAGGAGGCAAAAGTGGTGGGGTTTACTCAAATAGAACAAAAATGACTATGAAACAGTGTCTTTAAAAGGGCTCATAGAATGAGTGGACAAGAGGAACCACAGAGGCAAAGCAGCTTTGGGTAGCAGAAGAGGGCTACGTAGCTTTGTAGGAGCAGAAAGTGCAATCTAACTGCAAGACACGTGGGTGAGCTGATCTGCAGTAAAGAGGGGCACTGTGATGGTGGAGGTGGTCATCAGTTACAGATAATGGACGGGATTTGGGACATCCTAGCAGAGAGGTGTACAATTTGTGCTCGATGGAGATCTAAACACAGCCCCTCCGTGTTAACGCTCCTCGTTACAAGACCTGGTGTTTCTGAGAGTGAGTGAGTGCACCGTGGCTGTGGCAAACCCCTTTCCCTCTGCAAGCTCAAAGGAGGGGAACAGAAGAGCTTTTAAGCTGCTGTCAGATGCTGTTACCCATCTGGGCACACTGCAGCCTTGGCAAAACAAGCCAGTGCTTAGTAGTCAACTGGCTTACGAGAACTGTTTGGTTTCTGAATGGAAAAGCAAAGCTTAAACATATGTCTGTGCTGGCAGCATGAATTACTTTCCTGCATAAGTGTCCAGAATTCCTTTATTCCTGCTTTACATTTCCAGCAGAGTTCTTAACTGGGAGCTCAGACATCAGGGTTCATGTTTTGTCCAAGTTTTAGTCAAGTCTGTTTGACATGTTCTTCTTTCCTTGGCTGCCGGTGGTTATAAGTCAATACTTGGAGTGATCACTCTTGCCTCACCCACAGTCATTCCCTTCATATGTGGGTAGTTTTGGGGATTTCACTCCATTCTTTTCCAGTCCCTTGTCCTGAAAATCCTTTAATCCTTTTCAGTACCAGAGGACAACGCGGGGTGAAACCATTGGGGTTTTCATTTTAAAAATAACTGCAGCAGTTTTCACCCATTTTGCAGTACTGTGTTTTAACAACAAACCATAGTAGTTGCTGTGCTTGTGTCAGTTTGTGTAATTTGACAGATAAACACCAGCTTCAGTCTGAGGTCTTCATATACCATGATATATAGAATTCAGAAAAACTAGCTTAAAAGTTTTGCATTTTTATAAGACTCATAGATGGGTTAAATTAAAAAGAGATATGGAGAAGATACAGCAAAATTGTACCAACTTCATTGTGACTGGTAAAAGGTGGGATTTTTTCTTTTTTTCATGGTTTATTCTCCCGGGGGAACTCCCCGAGTTAAGTGGGGCTGTATCATGATTCTGTATTACATAAGGGAAAATCTTTACTGTAAATGTAATAAAACATGGGGGTTTTCCCCTTGTATTCATCAATATAACTGGAACAAGTTTCTAATCTTCTTGAAGTATATTGGTCTTATAAAGCTAAGATAGCTTTCTTCTGTGAGCTGTGCAGCATCATTCAAATTGTTTCCTATTTACAGATTGGTATTTTTATTGCCTCATTGACCTTAGAAAAGCACGAACAATTTCTGATCCTTTCCTGATATGAATTGACAGCAGCAAGTCCTACACTAGCATATTCTAATTTTTTTCTTATTTGTATCAACCTGGGGTTTGTATTTGGACAGCCATTTTGAAATGTTTCACTGTACATCAAAATAATAAATCCTAATGGATTGTTTCCTGCTTGACTAGACAAAAGTATTTATTTAAAAAAAGATAATTGTGCTTTAGCAAGTTTAAAAGAAACGGGAGAGCAAAATAAAGTAGATTTTCCGTTAATGGCTTTGCTTGATCAGGTATTTATATTCTGTGTATGCTTTTATTATATATTAAATTCTGACAATAAGGTAGCTTTTCCTCTCTGAGGTCAGTAGTGTTCAGATTAATCAGGCTGACATTTCATGCCGGTGGGTCATGAACTGTTGATAATAGCATTAAATGGTGATTCACTTGCTGCGGGGAGCACAGCTCATTATCCAGTCACTATATTAAATCATCGCCGAAAACTGCTAGAATCCTGTGTGTGTGCGTGCACACATCTGCACACGCACACACACACACACACACACACGAAAACCAGGGGTGGGGAGCTCTGTCCTGTAGCTATATCCATTTCTCTGTTTATAGCAATTGTTAAAGCTGTTTCCAGCATGCAGGGATGATGGACTTCTCCCCATCTGGGAGATGGGAATAGTTCTCTCTAAAAAAATCTGTTTCTGTATGAAACAGGACTGTGTGGTTTATCTTCTAGCTTCTCTCTAATGAAAGGGCATAGTTTTTGTAGCCAGTTGCGTGTTAGACAAAAGCGAAGAAAAATACAGGCGCAAATGTTAGTGCTGGAAAAAGAACAAGATGCAAAATGAAAACAACTGAAATCTACATTGAATATGAATTTTTATTTAATGCTGTGTTTCAGGCGCTTCTATATTAGTTTCAGATGTGCTACTTCCTGTTAAAAAACTTTCATACTTAAAAAAAAATAGCCACTCTCCTAGTACAAGGAAAACCATATCTATATAATGGAAAATTTTAAAATAGAAGACTGTCTAAATAGCTTAACAGCGGATTAATCATATTGAAGGAGGGAAAATTCCACTCTCTAATGCTTAAAAGATTTTGCAGTTAAATGCAAATCTTACTTAAATTTAAGTTGCATTCTTTAAAAATGAAATTGGAGTTAAGAGCATTGTTTATCACTTAATATGAAAAGTTTTTTCTCCTAGCTGGAGCAGAGAACTGGGGAGTTTTCTCTCTCCCTGTCCTCTGACCCCTCCATCTGAGCCAATATACTTTGTTTTAGTGCAAAAGTGACTGTTGTTAAAGGCAACACTTAGAGGCACTTCACTTTCAGATATCAAGGCTTATTTGCAGTATAAGCTTCTCAAGGTCTTTGTAACTGACACTGGAGAAGTGATTTTTTTTTTTAATTTGTTATATTTTTTTCTAGAAGACATTACGTTTAATCAGTATATAAATATTAATTAGCATGAGAAGCATATTAACCTCTATATTAACTTTAAAACTGAGAAGCTGGGGTTTTTTCACATGTATATACATTTTTATGCTTTTATATAAATGTTTACAGAAAGGGAAACCTTTTTCTGAAGCAATTAGCACACTGTATGCTTTAAAAGAAGTAAAAAACCCAAGGATTTATGAATGGAAGCATTTTAAATTCCTCGAATTGCCTTTTTATTTTAATTTTAATGTTAAATAGCAACTAAAAGCTGCCAAGAGAAACAAGATAACATGAAGAAAGTGTGGGCCACTAGAGGTCACTGTTTGGTAATCAACTTCTAATGAACCAGAACTGTCAGGAAGGCCAATAAATTACACTGTGGATTTTTCTAATTATGAATTCCTATTTAATCATTCAATGACAAGTTAACTGTGGCAGCAGTTCTATGTACTTTGCATACACAGTTATGTTAATGTACTATTATATTTCTTAGGATGGAGGTCCTCCATCATTAGAGCAGTTCATTACCAAAGACTCTCTTATCTAATCATAATTACTGATTATGAGAAATAATTAACTTTGTTACCCTCCTGATTCTGTTCATAGGCAAAATGCACTATTTTTCGTTTCTCATTTCTTAAATTGAAAGAACAGAGCAAGTATTGACTTCAGATATCTTTACATTAAAGAAAAATGGTTAATTCGGTTTTGTGCAAAATTGCCTAAGTTAGAGTATTGGAATAGCAGGGAAAAAAAGAGGTACAGAAATTATTTTATAGTGAGTCTCCTTAAGTTGTCATTCATTACAGTTAAATGTGAAAATATGTTTTGTTTCATGGAAGTGCAGCGTTTGCAGCATGTAAAGATTTGTAAATTTAAACCATATGTTGCTTATTTGTTCATCCTGAAGCAATAAAAGTAATAATAAAAATAGTATCTCTTTTTTAAAATATTTCCATACTAAACTTAGAATTAGTTCATACACAAAGAAGTATGACTTTTAATTAAATCACAAGGGTTTGAACTTGTTGGATAAAATGGCATCAAGTACATTTGAGAACACTGAAAAGTACACTGCATTTTAGGCTGGAGGGCAATGCTAAATCTAGTTCTCTGAAGGAGATGTACTATTTTTTTTGCAGAGGAGTAATAATAGAATTATGTGAAGAGGATCCCTAAACAGGAAAGAGAACTGGGAAAGGCCTTATAACGAAGGGATTCCTTAAATGGAAGCTCTGTATCTTTCCAATTTAGGCTGCTTTTTTAGCAGTTGTCATCTTGCAATATTATACTGCTTTGCCTTTTCAGTGCCGAATAAAAGCTTCAGGAGTTAACTGTGAATGTGCTGAAATTGGGCAGCAGAAAATGCTTTGTTACTTTATGGATATAGACTTAGACATGCTTAAAAATAAGCATATATTTTAAAGGAGAAGCTGAAAGATGGACTGTGTGGGCTGCTGACTATATCCAGAGGCAAGATTCGATGCCGAAGTGCTTGCGGAAAGGACAGACGTATCTAAAGCAATACTTTCTCATGGTGGTTCAGATTATTGAAAAAATTCTTGGTCCTCATACTCCTTGAAAGCATAATTTTCAAAAATTAATTAAAAAATGTTCAATGCAGTCTTCGGTCTTAATTTTAAGAATTTCTTTCTTTTTACTGTTTGCAGTTGGTAAAGCTCTGTCATTTGTCTTATCAGAGACTGCACCCAAAACAGATAAAATTCAAACTTACAGCTGGGCAACTCTCCAGCAGAAAATACTGGAGGTGGACTTCTTTTAAAATTACCTATCTGACAACCCTTTCTGTCTCTATGTTGCTATTTTATTTTAAAATTTTGTTAGATTGCTGCTATTAAATACTTGATACTTTTAAATTGTTGTGAGTGTAAATATGCCCTTGCTGCTTGGGATTGGGGTATGGCACTGCTACATCTTCAGCTCTTAGATAAACTGGAAGTGCTTAGGAATAGGAATGTTATGCTGTTCCACCCCATTTGAATGCTTTTTGGTTTATTTTTCCGTGTTTACAATGTGTTTATTTTCTTCTATAACAGGAAAGGACTAATGAATGTATCAATATAAAGTTATCTGCATGACTTTAGGCTTCTGCAGCTGGTTTTCTAAGAAGCAAACCTTTTATTAAGCAGAGCACTTGAACCCATACGTGTTGAGCAGTTTAAATGCATACCTCAATTTGGATTTTTTTTTAGCAATGTACTTAATGCCTTCTTTATTCAGAAAAAAACCATGCTGCAGTGTTTTGTTGCTTTTGGGGGCCTATATGAGGGTAACATGGTAAAGAAAATCATAAAGGACTATAATGTTTCAAGTATTTTGTTTTTGTAAAAGGGGATTAATATCTTGTTACAGTTGTATTCATACTGGAGAAATATTTTAAAATAATATTAGAAAAATTAGAAAATTAGAAAAATATTAGAAAATTCCTTCAAAGGTCCTTGTTTTTCTGTTATAATACAGGGTTTCAGTTATTGTATATCTATTCCACAATGCTGTGTAAATGTGCTTGCATTTTACTGTGGAGTTAAGGTAGAACACGCAAGTATTTCATGCTTTCCAGAAGAGACATTCAAGTCCAATTAGCAAAATCTGCAAACATGGTGACGTATGGCTAACTGCTTTTTGTCAATTTATGGAGCTCAGCAAGTTGGGCCACCACATCTGGTTTTGCTGGTCATGAATTTGCATGTATGTGGCTCAGTGGAGACAGATGAGATGCCAAGGTGGCAAAAGCCATGGTGCCATGGTAGACTGTTGGTTCTGTTTATGCTGTCCCACACAAACATTAAGCTTTTGGGGCTTTGATGTCATAATTCATTTTGATATTGTCTGTGGGTTCTAGTTAGAGCAGTTAGAATAGGTCTTCTGGTATTTTGTCTTTTCTTTTTTCTAAGAGGGCATTATAAATGTTCAACCCTCTGAGCTTTTTCTCCTATAGTCCTGTAACTGTCTGTTTTCTGGTTGCTGATCTTCTGCATAGAGTGGAAGCTTCTAAGGAAAGCAGGAGTGTGATGGCCTCAGTGTGGGTTAAATATGCAACTCTGTCACCGTTGTAATGCCAGACAGTAAATGTTCTTGGTTTTGCAATATGTGGTTGAGATGAAGTTTTATTTCGAGGACTTGAAGCCTCACAAGATGGGAATTGTGCTAGAGCCTGTCCGCTGAATTTTAATTGCATGGAGGCTTAATACTGGCCCATGTAGTTGGGAAATTGTGTGCATGTTCATGTTTCATTTTCGGACTTCCCCTAAAACGCTGCGATTTCAAACAGTAGTGCTGGGCAAGAAGGTGATGCGTTATTTTCTTTGGTTCTTTAGTATTTGTTGTTTCTCTTGTATTTGATGCTGTGCTCCATCAGAACTGAGCTACAGTTGACCAGGTATCTTAGTGCCACGTGCTTTATATCTGGGCTGACCTGAATTCTGCTTCCAATCTGCACTGGTATCTTGGATAGATGGAATATACTGCTCCTGTTCTTCACTGGCTGTCCAGCCTTCTTGCTAATGTTCAGATAAAAACCAAAATACTTGTTTGGAACAGTACGCTAAGCTCTACGCAGTTACTTTTGCTGTTCAAGATTGTAGATAATTGCTGTCAGTGTTAAGCTTTAAGATATCTGTATAGGTCTGCAGCCTCAAATGAAATTTAGACCATGCACCTAAATATTAGGAATAGATAAAGGAGTAGCCAAATCTGGAACTCCAGCAAGGGCACCAAAAGGCTTTTTCTGTTGTCCAGGGCTTTTATGGTGGAGTGTGGGTTAAAGGGAGTGAAGAGGAAAGATGACTGGCATGAACTATTGGTTTTTAAATGGCTTTGATACAGTATTTTAGTATTAAAAATAAGCAAATAATTTAATCAGTCATACTTTATTCTCTCTCTTTTTAAAAGGCTGTTAACCTTTTTACTTGGTAACTTTTCAGGTACTTTGATATTTCTCTTTGACATTACAGTGGCTGGAACAAAATGTAATGCTTTTTTAAAAAACGCTGCAGACAGAACGAACTCATCGGACCTTTCAGCTTGTACTTCTTTGAAAAAGTTAGAGTATCCTCTGTGTGTATTTGCCTTTTGCAACTTATTTTCTTTGGCTAATCCTTTTGGAGGCATCAGTGGCTACTTATTACTGTCTTGTAAAATTTTCCTGGTGCGTTCCCTTCATATTAAACTTAAGAACAGCTTCTACTCAGATTTTGCATGATTTATTGAGAGGGCATATTCTTTTCTGTGTTTTGGCATACATCTAAATCAGATTGAAGATTTTTATTTGGGTGTCCGTAGCCAAGTTCAAGTACTAATCCCTGTAGAATTCTACTCAGGGCTTCCTTTAAGAGCATAAACCTTCTCATTACCATTTTGCCCATTTCTTTATCCTTCCTTCTACGCTACCTTCTACCTTCAGTTGCTGATGATCTTTACATATTTTTTCCCTGTGCCCAGAGGGGATATGCTCTGCTACGGTGTCACATGTATGTACCCATTTTTTATAAACACGTATGCTCCTGATTGATGTAAATCCCTAAGCATGTTCTCCTTGAGGCCCCTGAGGACCTTTGCCTGTACAGCAACACTTCTCAGATTGCCGTGTGGGACTGGGGACTTTGGGACTCTCTTTTGTCTTCAGACAGCACCTAGCAAAACAGGGACCCAACCGTGACTGCAAGAAAAGTGCTAAGAGAAGGCTATTCAAGCTGTCTCTGGGTGCATCCTCTGCCTTCATATTATTCTAGGAGGCAAAATCTGTTTAATTACTCCCTCTCACGCTGGGCTGCCCAGAACAGGTAGCATATTGCGCACCTCTCTTGCATCTTTCTTTCAGTCTCTGCTACTGCTAGGAAAATAGCTGCGTGGAGCATTAATGCTGATGCACACAGTCTGATCCACTCTTCTTCATTCTTGCCTGTGCTTGTGGGAGGCGGGGGTGGAGGAGGAGGAGGGAATTATTATTCTGCTGCTGACACAGGGAGAATGAGAGTGGCTTGATGCAACAGAAGATTATGTTCCCTGAGGATAAACAAACAGAAGGAGATGAATTAGGAGAGAGGATAATCCTGTTAATATGTGCATTCCTTAATTCTGATTCAGTTTTTCAAATCTTATGGTTTCACAGAGGTTAGAGATTTAATTAGTACCTGTAAACCATCTCTTAAAGTTTACCTTTTAGATTGTGGAGTAACGCTTTCGGTTGGCATTTGAGATGCACAAATTTGCCCATAAACAGGAATTGTAGGTCGTAATATGAATATCGCATGGGGGAAAAATAATAATGTGCACATCACAATCCCTTCCTCAATTAAAAAAAAATAAACTTTTGCTCTCCAGACTTTATAAAAATAGTGTTTGTTAGGAAGGCAGAGCAGCTTATTCCTTGCAGTCTTCTGATGCTTTTTCAGCAGAAGCTGGGCCATTGTGATATTTATCTGAATTCAAACAAGGCTAATTAAAAGAGCTGCTGACAGTTGTTGTGATCTGACTTTGACTGGAGCTTGATGGTCATTATGGGTAAATAATGAACCAGGTCTGCAAATGTAGCAGCTGCCAACTTGGGATAGAAGAACAGCTATTGCGTCCAATTTAAGGATCTATCGACCGCTTCCCTTCTCCCTGCAGATCTTCTTCCTAGCAGAAAACTAATGTTTTCTACTGCTTTGTTTTGTGGTTTCAGCTATTTCTGATATAGTCTATAATTTCCTCCTAAATATTTAACCTAGTCCATTATTAGCTTTCAGAGTTAACAACTTTTCCATTGGGCTTTCTTTGCATTTTTATTTTGTTTTGTTCTGTGGGTGGGTTTTTTTGCAGCTTGTTTTTATCTACAATGTAACTGCTTAAATAATGATGATAATGTGTATTTAATTTGCCTGTTGCTGCAGAATAAAAATCCACTAGGCTTTTTTTTTTTCTTCGCACAACCATAATTTAACAAATTGTATAATTGGATTATGCTGTAAATGAGATACTTCTACTTCCCTAAGCCTGTTTTTGTCTGGAGTAATATTGAGTGCTTGTTGTATACATCTTCAAAGCACTCACCTGAAAGTCCATGTCCATTTTTGTTCAAACATCACTAGTTTATGAGGTAGGGTGATGCAAAGCACTATTTATCAGAAGAGAGAAACAGCAGTGACTGTCATTAAGGTGCACTCCCAGGTACATTGTCGCTTCATCATGAGCTTTGCCTTGTCCCATTAGCAAGCAGCAATGGGTGCGTTAAAGGGAAGACGGCCGATTTGAATAATAGATTAATTCAACTTTCTTCTAGAATCCTTGCCACTATAAATGAGGTACAGGCATTTAAAAGCCGCCACAGAATTTGATATCCACAAGAACTCAGCACATCTACCCAGCGCTTGCTCAGCTGCCATTAGGAAAGGCAGCGCGGTTTATGTAAAACATAGGAAGGCGCTTGTGCATAGTGCGTAATGTGGCAGAGCCAGGGGTCTTGCTGGGAAGAAATGATCCCAAGCGTGCCCTTAAAAGACAAGTCTTGCTTTGAGGTATAATGATGAAAAATTGCCCATTTATTGGTGTCGTTGCGTTTTCAGCAAAAGCGAAACTTTGAGTCGTTGTCTGCCTCCGCCAACGTTTCTGTGCCTGCTCTGGAAAGGCCAACGCTACGTTAACAAGGGGTTATGTTATGCTGGTTTCTGTTAAACCAGATCACCCCCTAACATGTGCGGAGCCATTCATCTGTGTCACCAAAACCCAAGAGAACATCTGACATGGACTTTGGAACAGAAACAGTGATCACTTACAAATCAAACATGGCACGCTCTAAACCGATTGTGCACGGCAATCTTTTCGAGAAAGGACAACTAATTGAACATGATAAAGTGTAAAGTTAATTAACACCCTTAAATTTGTTGATTACTTTCACGGGATTATATTGTTCGTGGAGGAGCAGCTTTCTGTCCCAGCTGTCGCCTTTTTAGCGAATGTCGCTGGTAAACAATAGAGACACCATAACAAGTCGTAAATGGTCCCTGTGACAGCAGCCCCTTGTGAGGCTGCATCTGTAGAAAATGATTAGAACAATTGCATTTTAAAGACGGCTCACATTGCAGCCCGGTCCCATCGGCCCTTTTCTTTATCTCCGCTGATGGCAGACTGGTTAAAACATTTAAGTTCTTTTGAGCAAATTAAGTGATTTACTAGGTTTTAGTTATAGGCAGCAGAATAGCTTCATAGGTCTGGCTTTGATGCTGATTTTTTGTAATAGGGAGGAAGGCAAGCCCTTTGAGTGGTGGTGTGTCGTGGGGGTCTTTTTCTGAGAGTGCTTCATTTCCTGTAAATAGATTGAGGATGGCAGACATTGTCTATGAAGCAAGGAAAAAAAGTTGACATGCTATTTAAATTTTATAAAATAACTCATCTCCTTGTGGCTATTTTAAATTTGTAGTCTAATTTTAAATATTCTGCTTTTGTGTCCAGTAGGGATTTGTAGCTGCTTTTGCCTATACGTGCCTTTTAATTGCATTTATATATGCAGCAAAACAATAGTAACCTTTTCAGTTAATCTTTCCTTGTGTATCTTGATTTAACTTTTTGTGAGTTGCAAAAGACAAAGTATTTCACATGAGTTGGCA